>OY755243.1:43241321-43363452 GCA_963576725.1 Azorinus chamasolen
GGCCACACAATTTTTTCGAAAGACTAATTCTCATGGTGGTTACATCGTCATTTGACATAAATAATGAACCCATATAATAATAATATTCAGGACTTTATTTCAAGAGGTTTAATATTGCCTCTGCGACGGTTCTGTTAATTTCTCTATTATGTATTATATTTTCCCCTTGTCTTGCTTAATATTTTCCCCCTCATTTACCAGTCATAAAGAGAGCGACATTCTACATGTACTTGGATTGAATGTGAAAATAATAGGCCTACCTTACGTAGATCGCCGCCAACAACAGCCTTTTTGTAATTATTGCATTACAGGAATATTGGCTAAAACAGTTTTTCACCGCTCAGATCTAGATGACCCCGTACCAGCTGAAGGGTTCACGGAGATTTATTCTGTGACACGTGAAAGTATATTTATCAGGAAAAGCCATTCTATCAATGTATTAGAACCAATTGGATCGCGAAGATGGTTCCAGAATGTCACCGAAACAGAAAAAGGAACACGTTCGCAACGTGTCAAGAAGCCAAGTTTGGGACCATATATTTCCATGTTATGACTAAGTGATTGGCTAGAAACTCACTTGGGTGAGAAACAACAATATATACTTACAAGAATCGAGAATAAATTTATTTCTAACATCATGGTTACATTTTACGAGGCCTCCGAATCTTACCGAAACGGCATTTTGCACTGACTGGCATAGCATGGCTGAAAACCGCCCGACCAATCAGAAGCAAGCATCTCATTTGCATACGCATGTAGGTCAATCCGATTTGCTGCGAAGAGCTCTCATATAAAAAGCGCCGAGAGCCTTTGTCAGTATTCTATCACTGAATAACCATGCCAGCTAAAGGTGTCGCAAGCAAAGGTTCGAAGAAGGCCGCCACCAAGGCAAAGGCCGCGCGCTCCACAGACAAGAAGAGAAGGAGGAAGAGGAGGGAATCCTACTCCATCTACATCTACAAAGTCCTTAAGCAGGTTCATCCCGATACCGGTGTGTCCAGCAAAGCCATGTCTATCATGAACAGCTTTGTCAACGATATCTTCGAGAGAATCGCTGCCGAGGCATCCAGACTTGCTCACTACAACAAGAGGTCAACAATCACCAGCAGAGAAATCCAGACCGCCGTCCGTCTGCTTCTCCCCGGTGAGTTGGCCAAACACGCCGTGAGCGAAGGCACAAAGGCCGTCACCAAGTACACCAGCAGCAAGTAAATACTTACCTCGCTGCTTTCTCAACGGCCCTTTTCAGGGCCACACACGTCTTTCGATAGATGGTGTCTTTATAGAGTTGCAAGTTCGATCCAATCCTCATTCAAGCACTCCGAAATTTGTATATAACCATTACTCGGTGATTATTTATGCATTACATCACATCATTAATATCAAGTAACTGATTGGTTATATATATATATATATATATATATATATATATGTACTGAGAAAAGGGACACTGGATCTTTGTTTTACGTTGTGTAATGCTACACCACATAGGTGGCGGTGGTCTAGTGGTAACGCGCTTGCCTATCAGTCCGGGGTTCAAATCCCGGTCCCACCCGGAAATTTCAGAGACGCTTTTCCGTGTCTCCCACCCGCACATCCTCTCCACCCAGGGGTTAAAATGGGTACCTGTGAGGGTCACTCGCCGGTACTGCGGCTGCATGATTGCGCCATATGTTAGCAGTGCTCAGTATTGTAGGTCAATGATTCAATGACCAGGGGAGTAAATGTACAGTCGGCTGAGCGGTCATTCGGACTGAAAGTAGACTTTAACTGGGTACTTTACTCTTTTTTTTTTATATAGGTGTGCCGCCTAAGGTAATTCGATGCATTTTGACTACTCGAAACGGTCTTTGTTTCAACGTCTGTGATGCGTGTACAGCTGATTATTCCCGAAAATGTCACATGCTTGTATTTAGATCTAGATCCCAGAACCTGTGCAAGAAAAGACATCTCGGAATGAGAGCAGCAGTGTGAAATTGGATTCCGAAATCGGCTTGTGCGACTTTGTTGCTGTTGCAATTTTGCCTGGCCTCTTCGGTCAGTTTTCGCATAGGCACATACCCAGAACTCTTTAGAATGGTTAAAAATGTCCAAAATTCATAACATATGATAATCTTTTAAATTTTGAACGGCCGTCCGCTTGAAAAACGGTAACAAACAAACAAACAAAAACAACACCAAAATCAATTCTGACCGTTCGAGTCGTGCCGAATCCCAGGTCGCTTCTGATTGGTCGAATGGTTTCTCTCAGATAAGTAGGTCAATCCGTTTTACTGAGTACATAAGGCAAGGTGATTTCCACTGTTCACATTGTATTGTCTAACGAGAATCACAGTACACACAAAATCATGTCTGGACGTGGAAAGGGAGGAAAAGCTAAGGGAAAGGCAAAGAGCAGGTCTTCCAGGGCCGGGCTTCAGTTCCCAGTAGGCAGAATTCACCGTCTGCTGCGCAAGGGTAACTACGCCGAGCGAGTTGGTGCTGGTGCCCCAGTGTACCTGGCCGCCGTCCTCGAATATCTGGCAGCCGAAGTTTTGGAGTTGGCAGGCAACGCTGCCCGAGACAACAAGAAGACCAGGATTATTCCCCGTCATCTTCAGCTGGCCATCCGCAACGACGAGGAATTGAACAAACTTCTGTCTGGAGTGACAATCGCCCAGGGTGGTGTGTTGCCCAACATTCAGGCCGTTCTCCTGCCAAAGAAGACCCAGAAGGCCAAGTAAATAGTTGTGTTTACACACGACATACACAAACGGCCCTTTTTAGGGCCACTTCAATATTCCGAATTGATTATATCTCGTGCTGTTATGAAAATACCACCACCACAAAATCCACGTGCATTCACAATACCGACATGCAGCTACCATGACAAGTACACAATAACAAGTAAAAAAACCATTTTCGCCACAGATATTGGTATAGAAGTAGCTGGGTGTGTGAGACGCCAGTCTCTAAGCTCATTTTAACACTTTTCACGCTAAATGACATACTTAGCGTTTGTCGGGGACACCGCCCCCCCCCCCCCCCCCCCACACACACACACACGTAACGGCTTCCCCATAATCTTACCCCCCCCCCCCTCCCCCCGTCCAAAAAACAACAAAACATGACCAGTTTTACAAGCAATTTGGATTCACATGAGACGCCAAGAATGTGGATAATAAAACTGCATACGGTATCACAAGGCGAGAAAGCAAAGAATCACTAAAGATGGGGACTTATATGCTCCTAGTAGTAATCAATTACATTGTTAGGGTGCAACTCGATTTAAACTGTCAGTTTGCTTAGAGAACTGTTTAAATGAATTCGATGTCGACCATGCGCACATGGTAGACTGATTGATACAGTGTTGTTGTTGTTGTTGTTGTGGGTGTGTTTGTACGGTTAGCTCGTGTGCGATATCACTCCCGTCCATTCCACCCTAGGACTTCCAAGTTAATAAAAATAACAATTTATACTTAAGTTGTACGGCTGTGAAGCAGAGCCAGGTCGAGTTGGACTGAATGGCAGCATAAAAGAGGGGATATTCTATGGTCAGTGGGAACCGGGAGTTGGAATTTCTACACTCGTGTCCCTATTTTGTGCGCACACAGGCTTACTGGTGCAAGAATCGTGTTCAGTTATTTTAGGATAGTATGACTTATCGGCTCCCCTAACTTTTGGTACCAGAACCAGGTGTGTACGCCCAACGAACGCGAAATTATGAGCAAATAATGCACCCTAAGAAAACACAGCTGAGACCTCGGTGAAACGATCGGCCAGGCTGTATTTCTATCCCGGCCGCGCCGCGTTGTTTTTGCCTCTGAACAAAGAGAAGGAATATAAGTTGTGTCTGCTGCCGTTTTGACTCATTCTTTCTCTACTGACAGAGTTACAGATTACGCTAACCATGGCTGACGTCGCTGCCGCACCCAAGACGAAGAAGTCCACCAAGCCGAAGAAGGCTGCCACCCACCCTAAGTATGCGGATATGATTGCCGCCGCGATCAAGGAGATGAAGAGCCGCGGAGGTTCGTCCAAACTTGCTATCGTGAAGTTCATCAGCAGCAAGTACAATTTGGGCACAAATGCCACAATCATCAACAGCCGTGTTAAATTGGCACTGAAGGCTGGCGTGAAGAGCGGGGGTTTGAAACAGACCAAGGGAGTCGGAGCCTCTGGGTCCTTCAAGCTCGGCGAGGTGAAAAAGGCTGTCAAGCCAAAGAAGGCCAAGAAACCCAAGGCTGCCAAACCAAAGAAGGCCAAGACACCCAAGAAGGTCGCAAAAAAGCCAGCCGCCAAGAAGCCTGCCGCGAAAAAGACTGCTGCAAAGAAGACCAAGACACCAAAGAAGGCCGCTGCCAAGCCAAAGAAGGCCGCAGCAAAGCCAAAGAAGGCTGCCACAAAGTCGCCCAAAAAGGCTAAGGCCGCCAAACCAAAGAAGGCCAAAGCAGCAGCAAAGAAGTAAGAAGCAAAATCCACCGGGGTTTTAAACAAAGGTCCTTTTCAGGACCATTCAAAACTTTCGAGAGATCACTTTCATCGAGTTTTTCTCCCATAACCCGAACTCCCACCACCCCCACAAATCCACCAACTCCCGAAAAAGCAAACAAGTCGTATATCTAACACCCAAATGAAATTTCTACACCCGAACCACAACCTGTGTCGGTCCTACACTACTACACTATAAGAAAATTTACAGCAGGCGTAATTGCATGATCGGCTCGTGTGTCTCTTTCACGCCGTTGTCTATCTAGGTTAGAGTCACCTGTTCAACGCCATATTTTCGGAAGACGTTGGAACCTAGGCACAGTTTACGTTCTCTGTAGATTTTATCGATCGCCATCTCTCAATTTTGAGTAAATTCAGTCCCCAATTGAACGAAAAAGGCTCCTGTTTTCATTTTTTTCACCTTCAAATTGTAAACAAAAACGCTGCATTCTGATTGGTCAATTTTCAATCCGTTTTCGGGGTTTAAGCTCGACGGTTTTTTCATCGACCAATGAACGCCGACCAGTTCTTTCTGCATAAAAACAGACCGCTCCATGCACTTGGACATCATTGTATCCTACCATCGACATGGCAAGAACAAAGCAGACAGCTAGAAAGTCCACTGGAGGTAAAGCTCCAAGGAAACAGCTGGCCACCAAGGCAGCTCGTAAGAGCGCCCCAGCTACTGGAGGTGTGAAGAAACCTCACAGATACAGGCCAGGAACCGTCGCCCTGAGAGAGATCAGACGTTACCAGAAGAGCACAGAATTGCTCATCAGAAAGCTGCCATTCCAGCGTCTGGTCCGCGAGATTGCCCAGGACTTCAAGACTGATCTCCGATTCCAGAGCTCCGCCGTCATGGCTCTGCAGGAGGCTAGCGAGGCCTACCTGGTTGGTCTCTTTGAGGACACCAACTTGTGTGCCATCCACGCCAAACGTGTCACCATCATGCCAAAGGACATCCAGCTTGCCCGCCGTATCCGTGGGGAGCGTGCCTAAACAAGACCCAGTCTTAGTCTTAACAAAACGGCCCTTTTTAGGGCCACACACTAGTTTCCGTAAGATTGTGTCCAGAGTTAATGCAGTCCAATGCTTCCCTCTCCATTCATTCATCAAAATAGCGTAATGGTTAGATGTGCGTAAATTGGCACATACACAACATACACTTCAACTTGGAATTGCTAGGTCTTAGCCCTTTACTCGTGTAAAAAAAATAATGACATCGTGTATTAGATTAATTTTTAAAATGGAATTTTTGGTCATGACAGCTGTAGAATCATATCTTTACAGTAAAACCTCTATAACGACCCACTAAATTACATTAAGTATTTTGTGTTAAAGGCAGGTGGCCGCTTAGAGCAAGGTGAGAAAAGCAGTCACCTGCCCTAAATACCAACTAATTAACACAATTTAGTGTTCGTTATAGAGAGGTTTTACTGTATTATATCATAAGTAAACAGCAGACCCTGGTCAGACCGTTCCTATAGGAGTCGTCTGATCTGGGTCTACTCTGTTTGCAATGGCGTAAAAAGGCGTGTTTATGGAGTAAAGGGTTAGGCAGATCGGGCCACTTTTTAGTTGAAGCCAGATCGTAAATTGGTTGTTTTTGATCCGTCTCACACTAGGATCATAATTCATATTTATTGTTTTGTCAAGAAACTAAACACACATGTGTCGCAATATTGTTATTCAATATTAACCAGATTGATCCACAACTTCGAACAGCTCGCGAAAAACCATTACAAAAATGGAGTGTTTCCATCCCGGCCGCGAGCGGCTTTTTTTCCTTTCTCGACTCCGGCCCCACGCTGACCTGACCTACTAACCCAGGTCACGCTCTGGCAGGTCAAGGTGAAGGCCGAGGTGGGAGTTTCAAGCAGGCTATAACAATCTGTTCTCGGCGTTGTATCTCATTCGGATCAATCTATCCAGAACAGAAACAAAACAATGTCAGGCAGAGGCAAAGGAGGAAAAGGTCTAGGAAAGGGGGGCGCTAAGCGTCACCGAAAAGTCTTGCGTGATAACATCCAGGGTATCACCAAGCCAGCCATACGCCGTTTGGCTCGTCGAGGAGGTGTGAAACGTATCTCCGGACTGATCTATGAAGAGACCCGAGGTGTCCTGAAAGTTTTCCTCGAGAACGTGATCCGTGACGCCGTCACCTACACCGAGCATGCCAAGAGGAAGACCGTCACGGCCATGGACGTCGTCTACGCACTTAAGAGACAAGGCAGGACTCTGTACGGATTCGGAGGTTAAACTTTGGATCTTGACCAGAAAAAACGGCCCTTTTTAGGGCCACACAATTTTTTCGAAAGACTAATTCTCATGGTGGTTACATCGTCATTTGACATAAATAATGAACCCATATAATAATAATATTCAGGACTTTATTTCAAGAGGTTTAATATTGCCTCTGCGACGGTTCTGTTAATTTCTCTATTATGTATTATATTTTCCCCTTGTCTTGCTTAATATTTTCCCCCTCATTTACCAGTCATAAAGAGAGCGACATTCTACATGTACTTGGATTGAATGTGAAAATAATAGGCCTACCTTACGTAGATCGCCGCCAACAACAGCCTTTTTGTAATTATTGCATTACAGGAATATTGGCTAAAACAGTTTTTCACCGCTCAGATCTAGATGACCCCGTACCAGCTGAAGGGTTCACGGAGATTTATTCTGTGACACGTGAAAGTATATTTATCAGGAAAAGCCATTCTATCAATGTATTAGAACCAATTGGATCGCGAAGATGGTTCCAGAATGTCACCGAAACAGAAAAAGGAACACGTTCGCAACGTGTCAAGAAGCCAAGTTTGGGACCATATATTTCCATGTTATGACTAAGTGATTGGCTAGAAACTCACTTGGGTGAGAAACAACAATATATACTTACAAGAATCGAGAATAAATTTATTTCTAACATCATGGTTACATTTTACGAGGCCTCCGAATCTTACCGAAACGGCATTTTGCACTGACTGGCATAGCATGGCTGAAAACCGCCCGACCAATCAGAAGCAAGCATCTCATTTGCATACGCATGTAGGTCAATCCGATTTGCTGCGAAGAGCTCTCATATAAAAAGCGCCGAGAGCCTTTGTCAGTATTCTATCACTGAATAACCATGCCAGCTAAAGGTGTCGCAAGCAAAGGTTCGAAGAAGGCCGCCACCAAGGCAAAGGCCGCGCGCTCCACAGACAAGAAGAGAAGGAGGAAGAGGAGGGAATCCTACTCCATCTACATCTACAAAGTCCTTAAGCAGGTTCATCCCGATACCGGTGTGTCCAGCAAAGCCATGTCTATCATGAACAGCTTTGTCAACGATATCTTCGAGAGAATCGCTGCCGAGGCATCCAGACTTGCTCACTACAACAAGAGGTCAACAATCACCAGCAGAGAAATCCAGACCGCCGTCCGTCTGCTTCTCCCCGGTGAGTTGGCCAAACACGCCGTGAGCGAAGGCACAAAGGCCGTCACCAAGTACACCAGCAGCAAGTAAATACTTACCTCGCTGCTTTCTCAACGGCCCTTTTCAGGGCCACACACGTCTTTCGATAGATGGTGTCTTTATAGAGTTGCAAGTTCGATCCAATCCTCATTCAAGCACTCCGAAATTTGTATATAACCATTACTCGGTGATTATTTATGCATTACATCACATCATTAATATCAAGTAACTGATTGGTTATATATATATATATATATATATATATATATATGTACTGAGAAAAGGGACACTGGATCTTTGTTTTACGTTGTGTAATGCTACACCACATAGGTGGCGGTGGTCTAGTGGTAACGCGCTTGCCTATCAGTCCGGGGTTCAAATCCCGGTCCCACCCGGAAATTTCAGAGACGCTTTTCCGTGTCTCCCACCCGCACATCCTCTCCACCCAGGGGTTAAAATGGGTACCTGTGAGGGTCACTCGCCGGTACTGCGGCTGCATGATTGCGCCATATGTTAGCAGTGCTCAGTATTGTAGGTCAATGATTCAATGACCAGGGGAGTAAATGTACAGTCGGCTGAGCGGTCATTCGGACTGAAAGTAGACTTTAACTGGGTACTTTACTCTTTTTTTTTTATATAGGTGTGCCGCCTAAGGTAATTCGATGCATTTTGACTACTCGAAACGGTCTTTGTTTCAACGTCTGTGATGCGTGTACAGCTGATTATTCCCGAAAATGTCACATGCTTGTATTTAGATCTAGATCCCAGAACCTGTGCAAGAAAAGACATCTCGGAATGAGAGCAGCAGTGTGAAATTGGATTCCGAAATCGGCTTGTGCGACTTTGTTGCTGTTGCAATTTTGCCTGGCCTCTTCGGTCAGTTTTCGCATAGGCACATACCCAGAACTCTTTAGAATGGTTAAAAATGTCCAAAATTCATAACATATGATAATCTTTTAAATTTTGAACGGCCGTCCGCTTGAAAAACGGTAACAAACAAACAAACAAAAACAACACCAAAATCAATTCTGACCGTTCGAGTCGTGCCGAATCCCAGGTCGCTTCTGATTGGTCGAATGGTTTCTCTCAGATAAGTAGGTCAATCCGTTTTACTGAGTACATAAGGCAAGGTGATTTCCACTGTTCACATTGTATTGTCTAACGAGAATCACAGTACACACAAAATCATGTCTGGACGTGGAAAGGGAGGAAAAGCTAAGGGAAAGGCAAAGAGCAGGTCTTCCAGGGCCGGGCTTCAGTTCCCAGTAGGCAGAATTCACCGTCTGCTGCGCAAGGGTAACTACGCCGAGCGAGTTGGTGCTGGTGCCCCAGTGTACCTGGCCGCCGTCCTCGAATATCTGGCAGCCGAAGTTTTGGAGTTGGCAGGCAACGCTGCCCGAGACAACAAGAAGACCAGGATTATTCCCCGTCATCTTCAGCTGGCCATCCGCAACGACGAGGAATTGAACAAACTTCTGTCTGGAGTGACAATCGCCCAGGGTGGTGTGTTGCCCAACATTCAGGCCGTTCTCCTGCCAAAGAAGACCCAGAAGGCCAAGTAAATAGTTGTGTTTACACACGACATACACAAACGGCCCTTTTTAGGGCCACTTCAATATTCCGAATTGATTATATCTCGTGCTGTTATGAAAATACCACCACCACAAAATCCACGTGCATTCACAATACCGACATGCAGCTACCATGACAAGTACACAATAACAAGTAAAAAAACCATTTTCGCCACAGATATTGGTATAGAAGTAGCTGGGTGTGTGAGACGCCAGTCTCTAAGCTCATTTTAACACTTTTCACGCTAAATGACATACTTAGCGTTTGTCGGGGACACCGCCCCCCCCCCCCCCCCCCCACACACACACACACGTAACGGCTTCCCCATAATCTTACCCCCCCCCCCCTCCCCCCGTCCAAAAAACAACAAAACATGACCAGTTTTACAAGCAATTTGGATTCACATGAGACGCCAAGAATGTGGATAATAAAACTGCATACGGTATCACAAGGCGAGAAAGCAAAGAATCACTAAAGATGGGGACTTATATGCTCCTAGTAGTAATCAATTACATTGTTAGGGTGCAACTCGATTTAAACTGTCAGTTTGCTTAGAGAACTGTTTAAATGAATTCGATGTCGACCATGCGCACATGGTAGACTGATTGATACAGTGTTGTTGTTGTTGTTGTTGTGGGTGTGTTTGTACGGTTAGCTCGTGTGCGATATCACTCCCGTCCATTCCACCCTAGGACTTCCAAGTTAATAAAAATAACAATTTATACTTAAGTTGTACGGCTGTGAAGCAGAGCCAGGTCGAGTTGGACTGAATGGCAGCATAAAAGAGGGGATATTCTATGGTCAGTGGGAACCGGGAGTTGGAATTTCTACACTCGTGTCCCTATTTTGTGCGCACACAGGCTTACTGGTGCAAGAATCGTGTTCAGTTATTTTAGGATAGTATGACTTATCGGCTCCCCTAACTTTTGGTACCAGAACCAGGTGTGTACGCCCAACGAACGCGAAATTATGAGCAAATAATGCACCCTAAGAAAACACAGCTGAGACCTCGGTGAAACGATCGGCCAGGCTGTATTTCTATCCCGGCCGCGCCGCGTTGTTTTTGCCTCTGAACAAAGAGAAGGAATATAAGTTGTGTCTGCTGCCGTTTTGACTCATTCTTTCTCTACTGACAGAGTTACAGATTACGCTAACCATG
This sequence comes from Azorinus chamasolen, assembly GCA_963576725.1. Lineage (NCBI taxonomy): Eukaryota > Metazoa > Mollusca > Bivalvia > Cardiida > Solecurtidae > Azorinus > Azorinus chamasolen. The sequence continues at coordinate 43,251,980 of OY755243.1, forward strand.
GCTGACGTCGCTGCCGCACCCAAGACGAAGAAGTCCACCAAGCCGAAGAAGGCTGCCACCCACCCTAAGTATGCGGATATGATTGCCGCCGCGATCAAGGAGATGAAGAGCCGCGGAGGTTCGTCCAAACTTGCTATCGTGAAGTTCATCAGCAGCAAGTACAATTTGGGCACAAATGCCACAATCATCAACAGCCGTGTTAAATTGGCACTGAAGGCTGGCGTGAAGAGCGGGGGTTTGAAACAGACCAAGGGAGTCGGAGCCTCTGGGTCCTTCAAGCTCGGCGAGGTGAAAAAGGCTGTCAAGCCAAAGAAGGCCAAGAAACCCAAGGCTGCCAAACCAAAGAAGGCCAAGACACCCAAGAAGGTCGCAAAAAAGCCAGCCGCCAAGAAGCCTGCCGCGAAAAAGACTGCTGCAAAGAAGACCAAGACACCAAAGAAGGCCGCTGCCAAGCCAAAGAAGGCCGCAGCAAAGCCAAAGAAGGCTGCCACAAAGTCGCCCAAAAAGGCTAAGGCCGCCAAACCAAAGAAGGCCAAAGCAGCAGCAAAGAAGTAAGAAGCAAAATCCACCGGGGTTTTAAACAAAGGTCCTTTTCAGGACCATTCAAAACTTTCGAGAGATCACTTTCATCGAGTTTTTCTCCCATAACCCGAACTCCCACCACCCCCACAAATCCACCAACTCCCGAAAAAGCAAACAAGTCGTATATCTAACACCCAAATGAAATTTCTACACCCGAACCACAACCTGTGTCGGTCCTACACTACTACACTATAAGAAAATTTACAGCAGGCGTAATTGCATGATCGGCTCGTGTGTCTCTTTCACGCCGTTGTCTATCTAGGTTAAAATTGTAAACATAATGTACTCTAATCTCGCCTTATGTGCCGTTTGCAGAATATTGTAAGTACATTCAAAACTAATAATACTACAGATGCGTAGGCAAGTTTTAAAGTTCGGGATAGCGTAGCAGAGGAGCATATGAGCAAGCCTGTAAAGGAGGGGCGTGGGTGGGGATACGTAAGGGAGAGGTGACACCGTGTTCATTTCACGCGCCATTTGTTTTTAATTGGTCTTTCGGTTCTTACATGTGATTTACATGCTTTTTAAGAAGTTTTAGAACTGATATAGTTTGTTAATATTTAACAAACAATTAACGCATTATTCTGTTTGTCAATTTGCTGCTGCGTTAGGTTTTTAAGGCATATTGATCAACTGATTCACTCATCATTGTCAAGCTGTAGACATTGATCGACTTTTGCGACACTATTTCATTATCTAAGGATATGAACAACTAGCTAAGAAACTGAATTTACCCGCAGGTGTAATTAGATCTAACTGAACTATTGTTGGATCATACAAATATAAGAAACAACGAATTATATTTATAAAATGTATTAATAAAATTCTGCATTAATATAACTTATCGTAGTACTAATTATAACATATTTATCTATGAAATAATAACCATGCTCTTCTATTGTCTAAAATTATCCATCTAAAAAGATAGACACGGGGACTTTAATAATGGCACAAATCCGCCAATGTACGTTAATTGTGGTACTTATATGATTCAGTCGCTGAAAGTGGGACATGGCAGAACAGGGAACTGCACTAGAATCAGTTCAACAAAGTAACTATTTCCAGAAAATATATGAGACGACATAAGTTTCATGATTTAAATCACTGCCACAACGCCAGAAATGTTGCTCAAGAATCGTCATTTTTACTCTGAAACACAATTCTCAATGACTGGATGTGTTGCCAAGTTGCCAGTGCAGTCTTGTTCATCTCACCTTAATTTGTACAAATTCACAACGTTCTCTTAAACCCTCAGTGGGTTTTTTTTAATGTTTTAAGTTTTTCTTCTTCTTCTTCTATAATGGCTAGCATTAAAAAACTGAATATTGTGGCCATGCGTGGATGTTAAAAAAGGAAAGAAATGCCAGTAGTCTTAAGCTACTCAGTCCACTTTAGAACTGCAGGGGTGCAACCTAAAAACCTAAGAAAAGACTTCAAAGTCTACAATATATACAGGTTTTGTTGTGCAGAAAAAGCAAAGTGTTAGTGGTTGTTAAAAGTAAAAGAATATCTGTAAGCTTATGGTCCGGTCCATGTAGCCAGTACTGACCTGAACATGTCTACAGTGTCAGCACTGACTATATGTTGTGGAAGAGAGTACTTTTTTGGTTGATTTGGAAGGCCTCCTACGTCTTCAAGTATAATTTTGAGAATGAATATCAAAATTTGAATGCATATATCCTATATTTTACTTTGAGTATATTTATAAGCAATATGTAGGGGCATGTATAAAAGAGAATTTTGTTTTAGTTTATTTTCGGTGGGTGGTGAAGCGGTCTAGCTACGCCTGTACTGACTGCAATAAATAGTTCTGTATAAAAGTACAAACAACTACCCTTATATCACACACAATAGTCTAAGACAAACAAACAAACAAAATATTTTTAATAAGTCTAAGGCAATCGAATAGAGTCCAAATATTTAAAAAATAAATTCGGAAATATAATATGTTAACTGTCATGTATATTGTAATTTGTAAGCACTACTTTTTACTGTACTACGACCCGGAAGTATTTCTTTACAGGGGTCAAACCATTAGGTCAGATACTACTACTAATTATTGCAGTGTCCATATAGTGCTCCGTTTGAAGAATGTGTAAATTAAAAATATATTGAATTGCTTCACATCCCTGTGCTTCACACACTATTAAATTTTATTTTATAACAATCACGCAGGACCTGGAACGCAATTATGTAACATCAGTTACAAGGTGTATTTAGTAGTCACTAACCCTGAGTTTTGTGGCTCGAGGTACAGCTGATCATTTGCCAAGAAAACACAGGTCGATACAACTGGATCGAAACCAAAATAACAATTGTAGATGTATGACCGGCCGGATTTGAAATGGTGATATCCAGCAACATATGTCAAACAGCCATTTAACATTAATTGGTCAAACTGATAGTTGGTTGAGAAACGTGATGGGCGGCAGCACGTACAAGACCACTCTTCAGATGGCTTCTTTAGAAACAATATAATGCAGTGTGACCAGTAAAGACAAATGCATTCGTCTGTCAAGCATGCTCTGTGGTAGGCGATGTTCGTTCATCTTGGTGGTGAGTTATGTCTATTTTATTTTTAGCAATGGCATAGGAAATGATAGCAGACCTGTACTTTCGGTTTGGCAATGTTTACAGAGGGTTAATTTATGGTGAATTCGCCTAATGACCAACTCGCCTACAATTAGATATATAGTAACCCGAATGGTGAATTCGCCTAGAAAGCAATTATATAGTGATTGTATTTCGCACCTATTGTAAGGTATCGATAACATAACAAAACATGTGTTCAGGTAGTGTTGACCAAGATTGAACTTTGAGTGTAGCAGTGTTACAGTGTTGGATATTAGTTATGCTTGTAGCAATAATCAAAAGTTGAGCCCTTTGGTGTTGATGCAAACTGGCATCATATGGTGAACACTGGTCAGTGCAATCAGTATAAATTGGTTGTTAAGATGCACCCACCCCTTTCAACAGGTTGTCAAATTTGCGTGTAGTGATTAGGGGCTACACTGATATTTCGGTTTATTTAAAAAAAACACATTTGGATAAGAAAACAACAAGGCAAGTTGTTATTGTTACAAACAGCTTTATTTCATTGGTTATTTACTGGTAGATCCACCTGTAATATAAGGTGTGAAATACAATTACTATATAATTGCTTTCTAGGGGAATTCACCATTTGGGTTACTATATATATCTAATTGTAGGCGAGTTTGTCATTAGGTGAATTCACCAGCACCCTTACAGAGGAGGGCAATTTAAAGCTCATTGGCGACATCACCTGTGCAAACGTTTTGTATATGGATACGACAACGAGTAATTATTAAATAATATGTCATCTCCATCCCCGTATGGATAATATCATATCGCCATTAGACGTAAGCATAATTATTGTTATAAATAAAATGTCGAACATATATATATAGATTCTATATATACGACGCCCGTTATGTCGCCTTGTTAGCAGTTCGGGGGGGGGGGGGGGGGGGGGGTTGTTAAGAATTAATGTGATATCCATCCATCCATCCATCAATCAATCAATCAATCAATCAATCAATCATTCAATCAATCAATTTCATATTTTACTAACAATATATTGAACACTGAGTGATATCAAAGAAAAGTAGATTAAAATGGCAATTGTCAGTTCCTTCATAAATACACCTTTCTACGCCTTTGCAAACAGAGAAGACCCAGATCAGACAGCAACTATATAGGAGTCATCTGATCAGTCTGCTCTGTTTGCTTATGGAATAATAAAGATCTGATTCTATAGTTTCTACTTTCGCTAAAAAATCATGTGTTAATATGCCATTTTAAAAATTAATCTAATTAATATTCATGATGTCATCATTTCTTATATGAATATTCGTGGAGTAAAGGCTGGGTTAATGCATAACATACCGATAGCTGACATAACCTTTAAATGGTCTGTATAATAATTAATTATGGTATAATATGATATAATATTATAATATTAAAGACAGAATGAGGCATATAAAATTAACTCTTATAGTTATTCACGTCACATTAAAATAATATCTTAATAATTCTGTGGGCTAAAAAGTTATTTTCTAAAATACAGGACAAAATGTGGCAGGAGGGATGACCTTAGTTTATGACCATATGTATATACTTTATAGTGGAATTTCAGCTTATGTTAAATTGGTAATAGGAATAGGAGTAAAAATATTAACTGATTAATCGCATGGCCTGCCAAATGCAGAATTTCAGAAGTCAGGCATGTGTGTAGACAAGTCTTGAAGGTTGGGGTCATACAGCCACTGTGGGGTCCTCTCCCATTGGTGAATGGCCAGCGGGCTTGACATGATGCCTGTGTGCATCTAGTTTTACCTTTGATATTTTGTAAAACATTTAAATGTCAAGGATATCACTTATTACACAAGAAGGAAAGTGTTTGCTGAATAAAGGATTCCGAATCAGGTGTATTAGAACTATACATTATAATTTATTGTGTTTATTTACAAATTCATTTTATTTTTATACACAGGTTGACAAATACTGACCTCTAACCCTTTCCCTCATATATAAGAATTACTATGCCAGTTTTGAAGTTTAGCTGTATTTTGGCGAGTTAGAAAAGTTGTTAAAGGCGAGCTTTTAACTACTTTTCTGGCGAGCCAAAATACAGCTCAACTTCAAAACTACTAGTGTACTAATTCTTTTATCATGCAACACCAAGAAAAAATGCAGAAAATGAAGAAAAAGAAAGTTTGCTCAAGCGGTTTCGTCCCCTGAATAAAAATACATGCAAGTGCGATGTATGTGACGTCATATTGGTTTGCAGTGACGTCATCGACTTTTACAACATAAACAATCTTGATTTAATCCTTTTATATGGACAAATAGTTGAGAGAAAGGTGAGCACATGTGTTAAATTGGATGTTTATGTTTAATTCTGCCTGTTTCGTCCTTTTGTTTTCCTCCTATTTGCTGAACCAAACTTGCATCCCAGTGGGGTCAGTACACATGCACTATACCTCACAATTAAAATACAGCGTGGACATGGAAAATATTATGCAAGTAGGAAGTGACTGTATTTGGTGACGTTGCATGATAAAAATGCTTTTTCATGCCTTTGCAAACAGAGTAGATCCATACCAGATGTATAACGAAATAATCAACAAATAAATGCTCATTATGGAAAGGGTTAACAGAGGTCTGACAAATATAAAAAGGAATGTATACTGTTAGAAACTTTGGTATATATTTACTCACTTTACAGGCTTATACTGTTTTTACCATTGAATAAACATGGATGATGATGATGAAAGAGAAGCAATCAAATCGCTCTATTGCATGCCAGGAGAATGCTGCTTTGAAGGTAAACATATCAACATATAATTTTCAATTTGTTGGATCTTGTTATCCCCTGCCAGTTGTGGGTATGTCTGTCCTTACGTCCGTCTTTCATTCTGTCCTTCCGTCCGATGCCATATCTCTGTAAAGGTTTTGACAGAATTCAGTGAAACTCGACATGAATATTTGTTATCACTTGGGCATCGTTCCTATGTATTACTTTTTCAGATCGATTGCAGCATTTAGGAGTTGTTGCCCTTTTATATGCAAAAATCACATTTTTTCCCCCGTCCAATGCCATATCTCTGTAACGGATTGACAAAATTCATTTAAACTCGACATGGATATTTGTTATCTTTGGGGCATTGTTCCCATGTATTACTTATTGCATTTAGGAGTTATTGTCCTTTTATATATCAATAATCAAATATATATTGTATTCAATACTGTTTTGCATTAAGTACTTGAATTATGCTTTATACAGCTTTCATATTCAAGCAGTACATGTCAGGTAAAACGGGCCTTATCATGATTCAAACAGTTCAGAAACAGATCAGCAACCGCATCACCAATGCAACACCCAATCCAGATATGTAATGACTCACTATATCAGAATTAACTGTATACAAAGTACAACTATTGCAAAAAGTAGTAGATTGGATCAGATGCTGCTGAGACAAGGCAGCTGGTCTAGGTCTATACTTTTTGTACTACAATAAGTAGGGCTGACTATTGGGGCCAGTTTTGACTATTGCAATACTATTGCTATTGCTGAAAGTACTATTGCAATACTATTGCTATTGCAGGAAACTATTGCAATACTATTGCAATAGTTATTGCCAAGATTTGAAAACTTGTAAATGCAAATTTGCACAGTGTAAGATATAACTTTGCTGTAAATACTTATTAAAAAATGTTTGTGGAAATGATTCAAAATGAATTGGGCTTTGCCACTTGTGTTTTACCGCTTTTTTTTTAACAAACTCGTTCTTTGCGATGGTCGACGCCATCTTGAAAACACAATGCCAATTATATGAAAGAACTATCGAAACTATCGATAGTCAGAGCAACTATCGCAATAGTCTATCGCCAATTGGAAATAACTATCGATAGTGTAACTGGGATAGAGAACTATCACGATAGTTCGATAGTTTGATGTATTGTTACACCACTAACAATAAGGCACATTTCTCCTTGCTGTGGCTAATTCAGTATCAAAACATGTACTACACTATTATTAAAGATTGCCATAGAAAGCAATTATTTGGCTCAATATTCATAAAGTTGGTCAAAATATCTATATAAGGTTTTGGCATGCACATCAACGGTAAGTTAAAGTTGGCTGAAGAATCTAGGCAGAAACTGTAGTCATATCTAAATTAAATCCTATAAGAGCTGTCTGATCTGGGTCTGCTCTGCTCTGTAAAAAGGCATATTCATGGAGACTAGAGTAAAGGGTTAATTATGTCTCCCCCCACCCCTCCCCCACCCTATATTTTTATGGGGGAGACATATTGTTTTCGTGACAGTTGTCTGTGTCTGTCTGTCTGTCTGTCTGTCTGTCCTTCCTTCTGTCCGTCCGCCAGTCTGTCCGTGACACTTTCTTGTCCGGACGATAACTTCAATATGCCTCATGCCATTGGATTGAAACTTCATACATAGAAAGATCATGATGAGAGGAAGTGCCATGTCCAAAGTCCATAACTCTGGCCAAACTAATATTGGAGTTATTGCCCCTTGTAAAAAAAAAACAAAAAAACTTTTTTGTCTGGACGATAACTCCTACATGGCTAATGCCATTGTACTGAAACTTCATACATGGAAAGAGCATGGTGAGAGGAAGTGTTATGAACAAGGGCCATAACTCTGGCTTCAATACTTTTGGAGTTATTGCCTTTTGTTATAATTTTTGTCCGATCAATAACTCCTGTTATACTGATGCTATTGGAATGACATTACATTTATTGAAAGAGCATGATGAAAGGAAGTATCATTCATCAAGTCGATAACATTTTTAGTTATTTTCCTTTACATATTGTTTGAGTTGTTTGTCTGTCTGTCTGTCTGTCTGTCTGTCTGTCTGTCTGTCTGCCTGTCTGTCTGTCTGTCTGTCACACATCTTGCCCGGTCGAGTTCTCATTTACAGAAATGTGACAATATGTAGCTGTGTGTATGTGTGGGTGCGAGGGATAGGGGGGAGACATTCGTTTTTGTGACAAAAACCTCTAGTTAATTAATTGCTTAAAGTGTAGTTTGGTAAAAGTCAACTTAATTGTGATTAGTGGATACATAGACCGTAAATGTCGGATCTTAAAAAAACACATACATTGTGGTATCAGAACTACAGATAGCAGCTAGTGCATACTCAAATACTAAAATCGTCCACCAAACCATACCCTTTGACTACTCTTTAGAATTGTCTCTTCCAGACAGACAATTAAAAACAAATTGGTCACAACATAGGGTTTGGTGGAGAAATAAAGAAGTTTTCTTAAAAATGTTTTACTAAATATGTATCTTATCTGGACCTGTGGTATGACTTCTAACCATTTATAAAGATGTATGAACGCTGTTGCAATGGTTTTTATTTTGTTCTTGTAATTTTTCTCTGCAGGTGACAAAGTGACAATCAACCTTCTTGTAGGTTTTACAAGAGAAGGTAACGTCTCGAATGAAACAAAATTTCCAGTGAAAATTGTTCTGACTGTTGGAAGTGATTACCCCCAAACAATCCCTGATATTTCAATTCTGTCTGGACACCTTCACAGAAATCACATCTCTAGGATAAAGTCAGCAGTGACAGAAACATTTGCAGACTATACTGGAGAGCCTATGCTTACTGCTATCTGTTCATTCCTACAAGACGAAATAAAGTCAGAGCTTGAACAGTTAGTAGAACAAGACTCTGTAAAAACTGTGCCAAACTCGCAGAGTGTCATGAAAAGTAGTGACAGTGTTTGGACATCAGTTCTTCATATAGATCATATGAGGAGTGAAAAAAGATATTGTAAAACACTAGAGAAATGGGCAGAGGAGTTACAATTAAATGGCAGGATTCTATTTTTCAGAAGACTTATACTGGTTGTACTTCAGGGAAACCATGGTAGCATCAAGGTTTGGTAACATGCTTAATTTTGGTACAGTAAGACTTCTTTTGAGTGCTCACCAGAGCACAAAGTGCTCAGGGTGAGCTTTTGTGATCACCTGATGTCCTTCGTCGTGCGTCCCTCGTTGTTTGTTGTTCGTCGCCCGTGGTCAACAATTTGAACCTTTAAAAATCTTCTCCTCTGAATCTACAGGGTTCTCAGCTTTCATCTTTGGCACATAGCATCACCTATAGGTCCTCTACAAAAGTTATATAAATTATGCCCCTTGGGCCAATATTGGCCACGCCCCAGAGGTGGCCAGTTTTCAATAGAAACATATAGTGAACATTTGAAAATCTTCTCCTCTGAGACTGGAAGGTTCTCAGCTTTCATATTTGGCACATAGCATCATGTTCAGGTCCTCTACAAAAATTATATAAGTTGTGTCCCTGGGGTTAAAATTGGCCCCGCCCTGGGGTGGCCAGTTTGCAATAGAAACATATATTGAAAACTTTGAAAATCTTCTTCTCTGAAACTGGAAGGTTCTCAGCTTTCATATTTGGCACATAACAGCATGTTCAGGTCTCTACAAAGTTATATAAATGATGTCCCTGGGGTGGTCAAAATTGGCCCGCCCCAGGGATGGCCAGTTTGCAATAGAAACATATAATGAAAACTTTGAAAATCTTCTTTGAAACTGGAAGGTTCTTATCTTTCATATTTGGCACACAGCATCATGTCCAGGTCCTCTACAAAAGTTATATAAATTATGCCCCTGTGGTCAAAATTGGCCCCACCCCAGGGGTGGCAAGTTTTGTATAGAAACATATTATGAAAACTTTTAAAATATTCTCCTCTGAAACTGGAAGGTTCTCAGCCTTTATATTTGGCACATAGCATCATGTTCAGATCCTCTACAAAAGTTATATAAATTATGCCCCTTGGATCAAAATTGGCCCCACCCCAGGGTGGCTAGTTTTCTATAGAAACATATAGTGAAAACTTTGAAAATCTTCTCTTCTGATTGTCTGGTGAGCGATATCAGGGCCGTCATGGCCTTCTTGTTTTTCTTGTTTCATTGGACATTTTTATCTCTCACTTTTGGCACCTCTGCAAACAGCATAGACATATCAGAAAGCACTTATAGGTGGTCCGATCAAGTTCTGCTCTTTTTATGCTCCCAAAGCTAGGCTTTGGCGGCATATAGTGATCGCACCGTGCATGGGTGTGGGGGTGTGTGTGTGTGGGTGTGTGTACCTTTTGTCCGGAGTATATTTCCTTTGTCACATCAGCTACGGATACCAAATTTGGTGTGTGAGTTCATCTTGGGATGGCGGAGTGTCGCGTACCATTTTCATGTCACGGTGACCTTGACCTTGACCTTTGACCTTGATTTTACAAAAAGCTTGTCAGGAGCATATCTCCTATACCTTACCAGCTACGGATTCCAAATGTGGTGTACGAGTTTATCTTGGAATGGCGGAGTGTCACGTACCATTTCCAGGTTACTGTGACCTTGACCTTTGACCTCGATTTTAAAAAAAGCTTATACCTTACTAGCCACAAAAAGCTTGTCCGGAGTATATCTCCTATACCTTACCAGCTAAGGATTCCAAATTTGGTGTGTGAGTTCATCTTGGGATGGCGGAGTGTCGCGTACCATTTTCAGTTCACTGTGACCTTGACCTTTGACCTAATTTACAAAAAGCTTGTCCAGAGCATATCTCCTATACCTTACCGGATACGGATTCCAAATTTTGTGTGTGAGATCACCTTGAGATGGCGGACTGTCACGTACCTTTTTCAGGTCACTGTGACCTTGACCTATGACCTCGATTTTACAAAAAGCTTGTCTGGAGCATATCTCCTATACCTTGCCAGCTACGGATTCAAAATTTGGTGTGCGAGTTCTTCTTGGGATTGCGGAGTGTAGCGTACCATTTTCAGTTCACTGTGACCTTGACCTTTGACCGGTTTAACAAAAGGGTTGGCCGGAGCATATCTCCTATACCTTACCAGCTACGGATTCCAAATTTGGTGTGTGAGATCATCTTGAGATGGCGGAGTGTCGGGTACCATTTTCAGGTCACCTTGACCTTTGACCTCGATTTTACAAAGAGTTTGTCCGGAGCATATCTCCTTACCAGCTACGGATTCCAAATTTGGTGTGTGAGTTCATCTTGGGATGGAGGAGTGTCGCGTACCATTTTCAGTTCACTGTGACCTTGACCTTGACCTTTGACCTCGATTTTACAAAAAGGTTGTCCAGAGAATATCTCCTATACCTTACCAGCTACGGATTCCAAATTTGGTGTGTGAGTTTATCTTGGGATGGCGGAGTGTCGCGTACCATTTTCTGGTCACTGTGACCTTGAGCTTGACCTTTGACCTCAATTTTACAGTCCGGATCATATCTCCTATACCTTACCAGATACAAAAAGCTTGTCCAGAGCATATCTCCTATACATTACCAGCTACGGATTCCAAATTTGGTGTGTGAGTTCATCTTGGGATGACGGAGTGTGGCATACCATTTTCAGGTCAATGTGCCCTTGACCTTTGACCTTGATTTTACTAAAAGCTTGTCCGGAGCATATTTCCTATACCTTATCAGTTACAGATTCCAAATTTGTAATTTGTAAGTATTGGACAGGTATGCTTAGGCAAACAGTGTAGACCCAAATCAAACTACAGGTTCTACACTGTTTGCTACTACATTAGCATGAATCAGACATTATAAAGAGCTCTAAATACATTTGTACATGGGTAGGCCATGCTATTCAAATACTTGCAGTGTCAGAACTTTCAGATGAATTACAGCATTATAACAATATAGACCCATATCAGACAGCTCCTGTAGGAGCTACTGGGTCTTCATTGCTTGCTTACAACATTACCTAAATCAGATGCTATACATGTTTATGCAAAGAATGTAGATCCATATTAGGTAACTTCTGTTGCAGCTGTCTAAGAGCCAGTGTTACATGAAACTTTGACCATGCGTTTAGAATTGACTGAGGGTATGTTTTTAACGTTAAGGATCGACATAGGGTCTTTCTTAAACGTCAAGAATCAACTTAACAGTAACAATCAACACAGCATGTTTCTTTAACATTGAAATTTGACCCTGTGTCTTTTTTTAAAACGTTAAGAATTTACCCAGGATCTGTTTTTAACGTTGACAATCAACCCAGGGTCCTTTTTAACGTTGAGAATGACCTAGGGTCCTTTTTAACTAAGTTTAGACCCTTGGCTCTTTTCTTAGCTATCATAATCGTCAAAGGTTCTGTTTCTAATGTTAAGAACTGACTCCTGTGTCATTTTTAACAGCATCAAAATTTCATGTTACACCTGCATTACATTGTATTGTTTTTCCGCCAAAATGCATTTCGGTGTCAAACACTTTGGGTGACGACTCTCTTGTTTTTGCTCTGACATGAAATGATATAGATCTTATTCTATAGTTTCTGTCACAGCAAAATATGTCATTATTAATGTGCAGTTATTAAAATTCAGCCATGAATATTCATGCATTAAAGAAAATATTCATGGGAGAATTCATTGATTATTCTTGACAGAGTCTTTACCCATTATGAACATTAATTAACTAATTCCTTTATATTGTTATATGAAACAAGTGAATACATAGCTCTGCCAGATCATACAGAGACAGATGTATAATATCATATAATCAAACAGATGGCTCTGACAGGAGCCATTTGATCATCAAAGGTGTTAAAAAGACTTCATGGATATGATTTGGATTATTTTTGATAATTGCAAATAACAACAGACATTTTTACCATGGCAGAAAAAATGTAGAGTCGGATCTTTACTAAATTTCAAAAGCAAACAGAAAGATCCTGATCAAAATGTTTCTACAGGGGCTGTCTAAACTCGATCTAATCTGTTTGCACAGGTGTATTTATGGACCGTCTGATCTTGATCTACTCTGCAAATGCGTGAAAAGAAATTTATATGAAGGAAAGGATTAAGTATTCATGTGTTTATGTGTTATTTTAACATTTACATTGTATATGGGCTTAGCTAATTATTTTTTAACACATTATCCCCCTTGCGCATCTCTAAAAGTCAATATATGAAACCATTGTGATAAATAGAGCATTTGATCCTATAGAAGCAAATGCTCTATTTATCACAATGGTTTCAAAATACAAAATTCTAAAAATTTTCCTTTTCTCTAGTTAATGCTCCTTTTCGGTAGATACATTCAAAGATGTTGGGTCTAAAAATAGCCTAGGAGATAATGAGTTAATATGCATGATGTCATTATTTCTTACATGAATATTCCTGTAGTATAGGGTTTAGTGTTGACATTGTTGTTTATTATTTCAGGAGTTTATTTTACAACTGCGAACTGTGAATGTTGATGTCGACTCAAAGGGTCATAGTTGCAAGGAGAGGATGATGAAAGTTCTGTCCGAGAGAAAATATGACAGTAATTCTTATCAAAGGCAAGTAAGGCAGATGTTCCTGTAACATTGTGAAAAGTAATTCTTATCAAAGGCAAGTAAGGCAGATGTTCCTGTAACATTGTGAAAAAGTTGTGACTTTCCCAATATTTCAGGTCCACACATATTCTTAGTTTCCCTGACTTCTTCCTGCAAAGAACAATGGGTAATGTCCCTGGGCTCTTAAAATGACATTATGATGTCACAAGTTAACAATTGTTCAAGATGTTTTCGGACTTTGTCAGGTGGTATTCGCCTAGGGCGCTGCTTCATTGGTCATTCATCATGTAAATAAATTGTGTGTTTAATAAAATTGCATTGATAAAGTTATTGCCCCTGTTGAATTAAATTTACACAAACCGATAGGACTAAAGTCACCAAACTTCACAGGAATGTTGACCAGCATGAGTTGTTGTGCTCCTGGAGTTTTTAATTGTCTCCCCGATAACTGTTGAGTTATTGCCCCTGATATGATAACTTAAAATTAGAGAAACGTGCGTGTTGCGCATATCTCTGAAACCAGTAGGGTTAGAGTCACCAAACTTTACAGGAATGTTGACCTGGGGTTTTTGAATTGTCTCCCCTTTATAAGTTTATAAGCCCATGATATGATAACATGAAATCAGACAAACTTTGTGTTGTGCGTATCTCTGAAACCATAGGGGCTAGAGTCACCAAACTTCACAGGAATATTTACCAGCATAAGTTGTTGTGCACCTGGGCCCATGTTCAGAAAGCTCCTTAGGAATATTTAAACCTTAGGACAACTTAAGGAGGAATTTTCTGTCTACATTTAAAGCAAAACTATTGAGTTAATTTTTATTCAGTGACTTCTAGAATATTTGGTTAAGTATACATGTATATTTTATATACAGCTTTATTTCCTTTAAATATCTTTGATTGTATTGATTTAATAAGATTAAGGAATATTAAAAATCTAAGGAATTTTCTTAAGTTTCTCCTTAGGAACTTTATGAATACGGGCCCTGGTTTTTTTTAATTGTCTCCCCCTGACAACTGGAGTTATTGCCCCTGATGACTTAAAATTAGACAAACTTTATTTTGTGTCGCGCATTATCATGCCATATCTCTGACACCGCTAGGGCTAGTGTCACCAAACTTCACAAGAGTTTGTTTTGAATTGTCTCCCCCTGATAATTGTTGAGTTATTGCCCCTGATGACTTAATATAAAATTAGACAAACTTTGTATCACATGTATCTCTGAAACCGGTTCTAGTTCTAGTTATGTCTCCCCCATTTATGGGGATACATATTGTTTTTGCCATAGTTGTCCGTCTGTCTGTCTGTCACAAACTTGTGTCGCGCGTATCTCTAAAACCAGTAGGGCTAGAGTCAGGAATGTTGACCAGCATGAGTTGTTGTGCACCTGGGGTTTTGGAATTATCTTCCCATGATAGTTGTTGAGTTGGTTGTCAGACGTTTCGCTACCCATACCATTTCGCTACAGTCATTTCGCTACCCACCGAGAAGTCATTTCGCTACCCTGATCATTTCGCTACCTGTACGTTTCGCTACCTATCGAATTTAATAGAAAAACCAATATTGTTGCGGGGTGGTTAGTGATTAGAGACTCGAATTTATTAACATATAATGAATATTTATATTCAGATACCAAAACGAATTATACGAATATTGGAAAATAAAGTGTTATGTCAGATGGATGAATGATGTGTCTTAAATTTTAGAAATACAGACCCTGTATAAATGTAACATTAATAATGACTTAAACTTATTATAATTAACTACATCGATTATACCGATGTATTGTTTGTCAAATAAACAATAATTAATTACAAACACGTACTTATGACACCGTTGTTTGGCCATTGTTTAGCAAGTCCACGTGACAATATTGTCCACTCCGAGATCACAGGTACCGCCTATAAGCCGATTAGATTTGTGTATCGGTATGTGACACTGATTGAATTAACATGGACACGTGCTACTTTCATTTTTTGATTATTGCAGTTTTTCTCTTGTTCCATTGATATATAATATGACACTTGCATTACGATCAAATGAAAATACAATTTACTTTTTAACCCTTTCCCACATACAAACAGGATTTATCATTTACCAACAGAGACGATCCAGATCAGACGGCTCCTATATGGGATCAGCGTCTACTCTGTTTGCTGATATAATAAGTTCTGATTAGTTTCTATTTGAAATGGCTACAATGTTTCGTCCATTTCATTATATCGATTTTGTCAAAATGTGAATGTTTCATTCGGATCCAAACTGTTTGCCTATGCTGCTACGCTCGGTATTTCAAATTGGTAAAGGTATCTTTTTCATCTGTTAAACTATTATCGTCCAAATCAATTCAATCTGTGAATAAATCTGTGAATAATTATAATTAATTGGGTGACAGGGTAGCGAAATGACTTCCCGTAAGGGTGCGAAATGACTGTAGCGAAATGGTCAGGGTAGCGAAATGGTCAAGGTAGCGAAACGCTGTGTAGCGAAACGTCCGTAAACCGTTGAGTTATTGCCTCTGATAATGATAACTTAACGTTAGAGAAACCTTATGTCACACGTATCTCTGAAACCAGTAGGACTAGAGTCACCAAACTTCACAGGAATGTTGACCAGCATAGGTTGTTGTGCACCTAGGGGTTTTGAATTGTCCCCACCTAATAACCTTGGCGTAACAGACATTACACTTGTGTATTGGAAAGAGGATGAATGGGGGAGACATCTGTTTTGTGACAAAAACAAACCTCTAGTTTCTTAACTGTTTGTCTTTGATAACTATAATCCTAGAAGTGAGATACCAAGGTGTTTAACAATATTCTAATGAGTTCTCTGCAAAAACCGTTCCCCAAAATTATTTCTGCAATTCTCTAGAAGAATTGAAATTATATTTGTTCCCACTTCCCATTATAAATGGTACTGTTGATGAAAACTGTGTATCCGGTATCACTAAAAACAAACAAGGCTGTTGCTGATCTTCAGATGTTTTTGCTGTCAGATCAGCCTCAAGGTATCCCAGACTATATGGCAATGTCTTCCCATCAGCACTCTCAATATTCAGTATTTCATCCAAATGTTTAAGTGGTAGGTGACTTAATTTGTTTTCACAAAATGACTGGGCTACAATGCTAACACAGCTACCAGTATCCAGCAGAGCCTCAGTAAGAATACCTTCTGTGCTAATCTCAATTTTGCTTATTTCTCTGCTTATTTATCGGACTAGTATGGGATCTTGTTTTGTAGTGCCACAGGTCATTCCCACTACAGGGGCACTTACATGCTTGGGCAGCCAAAACATGAATGCTGGATTGCTCTGTATGCTCTGGGACAATCTTTAGCTATATGTCTCTTCTGACCACAACCAAAGCAAGTTGGTTGAAAACTCATCCCACCAGTAGGACAAACTGGTCTGTAGCCATCTTTAGGCTGCCTTGGAGAAGTGCCTCTGGTGTTATCTTGACGCCATGATATGGTTCGGTAAGGCTTAGTGCCTTGCATATCTAAAGTTTCCTGCTGCAGCGGGGGCCAATTTTGATCATAGGAGCATAATTAATATAATTTTTATAGAGGACCTGAACCTGACGATATGTGCCAAAGATGAAAGCTGAGAACCTTTCAGTTTCAGAGGAGAAGATATTCAAAACTTTTTCTATATTAGATTATGTTTCTATTGAAAACTGGCCGCCCCTGGAGCGGGCCAATTTTGACCCTAGGGGCATAATTTATATAACTTTTGTAGAATACCTGAAATTGAGAACAAATATGAAAGCCTAGAACCTTCCCATTTCAGAGAAGTTTTTCAATGTTTTTACTATATGTTTCTGTAGAAAACTGGCCAATCCTGGGACAGGGTCACGTTTGCCCCAGGGGCATAATCTCGTATAACTTCTGTAGCGGACCTGAACATAATGCTATGTGTCAATTATGAAAGCTGAGAACTTTCCAGTTGAAGAGAAGATTTTCAAAGTTTTCACTGTTTCTATAGAAAACTGGCCACCCCTGGGGTTGGCCACATTTGCCCAAGGGGCATAATTTATAGAACTTTTGTAGAGACCCTGAACATGATGCTATGTGCCACACACAAAAGCAGAGAAAAAAGTAAAAAGTAAAGTACTTAGTTATAGTCTACTTTCAGTCCGAATGACCGCTCAACCAACTGTTTTCTCTATGTTTCTATAGGAAACTGGCCAGTCCCGAGACAAGGCCAAATTTGATCCCAAGGGCATAATTTATACAAAAAACTTTTGTAGAGGATCTGAACATAATGTTATGTGCCAAATATCAAAGGTGAGAACCTTCCAGTTTCAGAGGAGAAATTTTTCAAAGTTTTCACCATATGTTTCTATAGAAAACTGCCCACCCCTTGGGCGGGGGCCAATTTTGATCCCAGGAGCATAATTAATATAACTTTTATAGAGGACCTGAACCTGACGATATGTGCCAGATATGAAAGCTGAGAACCTTTCAGTTTCAGAGGAGAAGATTTTCAAAACTTTTACTGAAAACTGGCCACCCCTGGGGCGGGCCAATTTTGACCCTAGGGGCATAATTTATATAACTTTTATAGAGGACCTCAACATGATGCTATGTGCCAAATATGACAGACTGAGGAGGAGATTTTCAGAGTTTTCACAATATGTTTCTATTGAAAACTGGCCACCCCTGGGGCGCGTCAGTTTTGAGCCCAGCGCCATAATTTATACAACTTTTGTAGAGGACCTACAGGTGATGCTATGTGCCAAAGATGATCTAGCTGAGAACCCTGTAGATTCAGAGGAAAAACCCTTTAAAGTTTCAAATTGTTGACGACCCGCGACGGATGCTCAAGGACGAGGATGTCAGGCAATCACAAAAGCTCACCCTGAGCACTTTGCGCTCTGGTGAGCTAAAAACAGCATACAAAGTAACGCAAATACATATTCATGTCATTTAACTCTTTAAATGATATCAACAAAATTGTTTTTCTTTTCATATGATTGATAAAATTTGAGGTGTTCCCACTGTTCAAACTATTGGAACTATTGATTGTTGAATTAACTATTAGCGATAGTTCTCGATTGTCAGAATTACTATCAAACTATTACTATTGGAAGTTCAACTACTGCAATATCTCCATAGGTCAACCTATTGTTACACCTCTAGTCACTATTGTCCCCGCTATCTGATTGTCAACCGTAATTGCAGCCTTGCATTGCATGCCCATTCCTTCGTAGTCACAGCTTCTTTCACTTCAAAATTGAACTTGTCATAGTCTAATACTGTCTAATATTTTTAAGAAAACAGATGTCTCAAGTCTCTGTAGACCTTGATGTAAATTTTTTAACCTACAGGAAATTCTGAATTTCTGTATCATTTCTTTTCATAGCACCCAAGGTCACTGCTTGGTTAGAACTTTCTTGTAAATGGGAAGCAAATGTGGTCACAGTCTGACCAGGCTGCTGAGTACAGGAGTAAAATTTCCTCAGTATACTGTCTCTATATTTCCATAAATACTTTCTAATCTATAATGAGCTCTGTCAGCTTTGTCCCTGGACCAAACCTCCTTTGTATATCTGCTGCTTCCCATTTCGCTGCTCTACGGATTCCTTGTAATAATATATGCTCTGAAGTGAACAATCTCTCTTTCCACAAAGCTTCAATCTCAAATCTAAAAGTTTCCCAATCCCAACTGACATCTACTTTGATACCCTCTCCTTGGAAATTTGACAGCTTAGGAAAATAGTAAGTGGTAGCGCCTGAGCCTGGGGGATGCGGGCTCGAACCCACAAGGCCACTACCGTCAGGATCCTCCTTGATAACTGGATCAGAGTGTATGGTGTCCGCACTTTTCATAAACACCCTTTGCCACTTGTAATGGTGCTATATTTCTTCATAAAGACTATTAGTCACCTGTGGTCGCTATGGTAGTAGGCTTAAAGTGAAGTCCTTTAAAAGCAGCTAATATTTTTGGCTCACCTGAGCAAAGACATGAATGTCCGGTGTCCGTTGTGTGTCGAGTGTCGTCAACAATTTGCTTGTGAACACTCTAGTAGTCACAATTTTAGTCCAATCTTCATGAAGCTTAGGTCAGAATGATTGTCTTGATAAAATCTCGGGCAAGTTCGAAAGTGGGTCACATTGGGTCAAAAACTAGGTCACTGGATCATATACATGTAGTAGTAAAACCTTGTGAACAATTGAGGGGTCATATTTTCAGCCCAATCTTCATGAAACTTTATCAGAATGATTGTCCTAATAAAATCTGGGAAGAGTTTGAAAGTGGGTCATGTGGGGTCAAAAACTAGGTCACCAGGTCAAATTGTAGAAAAACCTTGTGAACACTCGAGAGGTCACATTTTTAGCCAAACCTTAATGAAACTTTATCAGAATGATTGTCCTGATAAAATTTCGGACAAGTTTGAAAGTGCTTCAAATGGGGTCAAAAACTAGATCACTAGGTCAAACAGTAGAAATACCTTGTGAACACTCTAGTGGTCACATTTTTAGCTCCAGGGGTGCCTTGTTTTCCATAGGAACATATAGTAAAACTTTGAAAATCTTCTCCTCTGAAACTGGAAGGTTTTCAGCTTTCATATTTGGCACATAGCATCATGTTCAGGTCCTCTACAAAAGTTATATAAATTATGCCCCTGGGGTCAAAATTGGCCCCACTCCAGGGGTGCCTTGTTTTCCATAGGAACATATAGTAAAACTTTGAAAATCTTCTCCTCTGAAACTGGAAGGTTCTCGGCTTTCATATTTGGCACATAGTATCATGTTCAGGTCCTCTACAAAAGTTATATAAATTATGCCCCTGGGATCAAAATTGGCCCCGCCCAAGGGATGGACAGTTTTCAATAGAAACATATAGTGAAAACTTTGAAAATCTTCTCCTCTGAAACTGGAAGGTTCTTATCTTTCATATTTGGTACATAGCATCATTTTCAGGTCCTCTACAAAAGTTATATAAATTATGCCCTTGGGGTCAAAATTGGCCCGGCCCCAGGGGTGGTCAGTTTTCAATAGAAACATATAGAGAAAACTTGGAAAATCTTCTTCTCTGAAACTGAAAGGTTCTCAGCCTTCATACTTGGCACATAGCATCATGTACAGGTCGTCTACAAAAGTTATATAAATTATGCCCCTGGGGTCAAAATTGGCCTCGCCCCGGGGGTGCCTTGTTTTCTATTGAAACATATAGTGAAACTTTGAATATCTTCTTCTCTGAAACTGGAAGGTTCTCAGTTTTCATATTTGGCACATAGCATCATGTTCAGGTCCTCTACAAAAGTTATATAAATTATGCCCCTGGGGGTTAAAATTGGCCCACGCCCCAGGGGTAGCCACTTTTCAATAGAAACATATAGTGAAAACTTTGAAAATCTTCTCCTCTGATTCTACAGGGTTCTCAGCTTTCATATTTGGCACATAACATCATGTTCAGGTCCTCTACAAGGGGTGGTCAGTTTTCAATAGAAACATATAGAGAAAACTTGGAAAATCTTCTCCTCTGAAACTGAAAGGTTCTCAGCTTTCATATTTGGCTCATAACATCATGTTTAGGTCCTCTACAAAAGGTATATAAATTATGCCCCTGGGGTCAAATTGGCCTTGCCCCAGGGGTGGCCAGTTTTCAATAGAAACATATATACAGTGTATTGAAAACTTTGAAAATCTTCTCCTCTGAAACTGGAAGTTTATTGGCTTTCATATTTGGCACATAGCATCATGTTCAGGTCCTCTACAAAAGGTTTATAAATTATGCCTGCCCAAGTGCAGGCTAGTTTTCTATAGAAACATATCTTCTCCTCTGATTGTCTGGTGAGCGATATCAGGGCCATCATGGCCCTCTTGTTTGTCCAATCTTCATAAAAATTCGTGAGAATGACCGTCTTGATAGAATCTTAGATGAGGTTGAAAGTGGGTCATTTTGGGTCAAAAACTAGGTCACTAGGTCAAATAGTAGAAAAACCTTGTGAACACTCTAGAGGTTACATTTTTTGTCCAATCTTCATTATCTTCAGAATTATTGTCCTGATAAAATCTTGGAATAGTTTGAAAGTTGGTCCAAGAAGTAGGTCACTAGGTCATATCTTAAAAAAATCTTGTTTACACTCCAGAGGCCACATTTTAAGCCCAATCTTCCTCAAACTTACTCAGAATGTTTGTCTTGGTGATATCAAGGTTGAGTTTGATCATGGCGGGATGGGATCAAAAAGTAGGTAAAATATTAGAAAAATCACTCTAGAGGTCACATTTTTAGCCCAATCTTCATTGGTCAGAATGATAGTCCTGATAAAATCAATATTCTAAATCTTTGAAAATCTTGCTCTCCAGAACCACTGCTAATGATCCACTATCAACATTGTTCTCTTAGGTTAATATTGGCCCCATCCTAGGACTACCCAGCCATAATCTTAAATCTATCATAATCAGGTGAGCGATTAAGGACCATTTTGGCCCTCTTGTTATGTCTTCTTCAGACAATGTTTCTGGCTTTTCTCCACCTTCAGCCCACCCAAGTTTAATTTGATCATACTCTAAGATGATCTTGTCTACGGTATAGCAAAATGAAATGACTCTACACAGTTGACACAGTCCAACAATTGTGATGTACCACAATAGAACCTCAAATAATGGTATCAATTTGCCAAGTCCATGGACTGAAGAACTTTCTTACATATTGCAATATGATGGTTTGATCTTAACCCTTTCCTCCATAGGCTATTTTTAGACCCGACCTCTTTGAATGAATCTACCCAAAAGGAGCATTTACTAGAGAAAAGTAAAATTTTGGAATTTTGTAGTTTGAAACCATTGTGCTAAATAGAGCATTTGCTCCTATAGGAGCAAATGCTGTATTTATCACAATGGTTTCAGGAAGTGGTTATTACAGAGGCGTAGAAATGCGTATTTATGGAGGAAAGGGTTAAGCACATCTACAGAGCAAAAACCTAAGTGTTACTGTAATGTTACACTCAATTCAAACAAGGTATTACTGTAGGTCAGCACTACTAAAACCTAAAAAGTTAATAATAAGTGCTAAATTTTAATCCAGTTTCACTAAATGAGTTTTACTGTACTTATTTAATGAAGAAAAGACAACTAATGTTGTTACTGTATGAAGTTTCTCAATGTAAGCTTGATCCGTATCCATATCTCCAGTCCAAGAGTAAGAGGAGTTACTGTACCAACTGATTATATAAAAGTGCCAGTACCACAGTGTATAATAATCCAACTAAATTGTACAATTATTAAATGCTTTCAATTCAGTTTATGCTAAATATACATCAGTTCTTCAGTCTCGGAAAAGTGAAGGCTTAACACTCGGCATCTCATCAGCATTCAAGCTGTTTGATTCTTTGTCAGTAGTTTCTGAAAACCTTAAACAAATCGGAAGTAAAAATTGCAGCAAATCTAAATATGAACAAACATAATATTTTACAGCATGATAAGGGTTAAAATAATGAATTACAAAATTCTTTTCTTTCAGATTTCCTGATTTTAAGAAATGTGAGTGTACAGAAGAGTGGACTCTACACAACATGTTTTCGCAGTATGGACTTCAAGATAGCTGGGAAAGCGTCATACCACTATTGAAACAGTTTCGTTGATCTGAAACTTTTCGTTCATTTTTTTTAATCTTTAACTTTTTGAGTGTCACATACACATGCACTGTCATTTGTAAACAGTGAAGACCCAGATCAGAGGGCTGCTCTAGGATCCTCTCTGATAAGGATCTGTACTGTTTGTCACTAAAGAGTTAATATCGCTTTTTCTGGTGAAAATTTGAATAGATCGGGTTTTTGTCCAAAGGTGGTTTTAAAACAATAGCAAACAAGTCGCAATGCTCATAAAATATTTCATTTCGAAGAAATGAACGGGAATGACCATGGGAATCCCTAATTGGATAAATGCAAATGAGCTACTGTGATGTGTTCATTACATGACGTCTATGCTCAAAGAAACCAAAGAAAAATTGGGACTAACAAGCCTCGGAGGAATCATATGATGATATCAGAGGAGAATAGAGAACATAAGAGACAATAGTCCCAGTCAATACATATCGTCAGCTTAAACCGAAAAACATATACTCTGCCCTTTGCAAGCAGATGCCGTTTGATCAGGATATTCCCTGTTTGAATATGAAATAGTACAGATCCGGTTGTGGAGTTTCTGCCAGGACAAAAAATTCCTTGTTCATGGTGCCATTATAAAAATTCAACTAATTAATATTCATGATCTCAAAGGGTTAACTTATCACCCATTTGTTTATTGCTACATTGTATTTGACATTTTTAGAGTTTTCATGTCAAAAGTTTTTGATCTTGATTGACATTTTCCTGTTATTATGATGCAAAAGGTTCATGACGACTGCTGATGTCAGGAAATGAATACATTGCATTAAAGTTATCACATTGTTGAAATACTTCTTTGTAAATGAAAAGTACATATACTTACATATAACAACCTACTGATCTGATCTGATTAGTAATATTTAATATTTCACTGAGCTCTTATGGTCATGTGTATTTTTAATATCTAAGAATGATTACTTTAACCATTTACTCCATGAATATTTATGAAAGAAATACAGTAAAACCTCTCTATAACGGACACTAAATAATGTTAATTAGTTGGTATTTAGGGCAGGTGGCTGCTTAAAGCAATGTGAAAGTAAAACAGAATGCTCCTTGCTTTAAGCAGCCACCTGCATTTAACACAAAATAATTGATGTAATTTAGTGGCCGTTATAGAGAGGTTTTACTGTAATGACATCATGAATATGTGTTAGCTGAATTTTTATAATGGCATGATGTACCCAGGATTTGTTGGTAAATTGGTACTGATAGAAACTGAAGAGTCAGATGATTCAGGTCTATTATAATTTCATAAACAAACAAAGCCATCTGATCTTGGTCTACTCAGTTTGCAGATGTGTAAAGAAATATTTATATGAAAGATAGGGTCAAAAGAGTTTATTGGGTCTTCACCATTTGCAGTTGCCTTATTTAAAGTACATGTACACCAGCATTTTGTTTAGCCTTTGACAAATATCCTATTTAAACCTTTATACCATGAATATTCATGTACATTTATAAAGAACAGAAACTATAATATAAGCTAACAGAGTAGACCTTGATCAGACAGCTCCTACAGGAGCCGTCTGTTTTAAGTCTACACTGTTTGCAAAGGCATAAGAAAGCATATTTATATAATTAAAAGTTTTCTTTCACTCTTTGGCTGCTAGCTCAAACAGCAGGTAATTCCAGATTTAATCTGTACTGATATGTCAAAGATCTTTTATTACTTCAATCCATATCATGTAATACTCACAACAAAGATCTAATAGTTCAAGTGTTGTTCACAGGTGAGTGTGGCACATTATTTCCATGCCTTGCAAACAGAGTGACCCAGATCAGATGGCTCCTATCAAGCTCTGCTCAATTTGCTTATGAAATGATAAAGATCTATTTCTACAGTCTCTGCCAAGGTAAAAATTCCCTTATTCATCATGATGCCATTATAAATATTCAGGTAATTGATATATAAAGTCATTATTGCCGACATTAATATTCATGGAGTAAAGGGTTAAAATGACATGGTATTAAATGCTTTTGGAATGAAGCACCTTTTCTTGCATAAGCATGTATATATTCTTCTGCAATTATATTCTGTCTGAACGAAAGGTAGTATATTTTTCTTAATGTAGTATTTCAGCAGACACCTGGTACATATGATTAGAATTGAATTATCTCCCTTTACCTTCTACTTGCACACCAGCCTTTGACGGCTACTTTCACATCAACCTTAAATAGTTATTTGGAGTTTAATTTAAAAGTAAAGAAAGTTTCATGAGTTAAAGTGGTCAATCAAGCTGCATTTTAATCATCTACTCCATGAATATTTGTGTAGGAAATTATGTATGTAAAAATATTAGCTAGTGTTATATTTCTAATGGCTTATGTGAACAATGTGTAGTATATAAACCATTTTAAAGACTCTGTATTTGCCTGTGGTTGCCTGTAAAGAGGAAGTCCCTACAATCAACGCATATTTTCAATAATATCATCAAACTGGGTATTTGTTATGCTGAATCATTATTATGAAGATTATCAATTTGAACTTATATCTAAAAATGCCCCTGTCATACAAAATAAACCGATTACGTATAATTTTTGTTCTACAACAAAGTATTATCGGCCTTTTCAGCGTTTTGCCAATGATCACCTGATCTCTCCATTGTTTACATAACAGCTTTTCTTTGAAGTGGTCAGAGAGACGCAACTAGCCCGAACAGATGCGAAACTAAAACCCAACCCGATTAAAACTGACATAATTTTATCGGGATCGTCAATATCAAACACATGGATGTTTTGTCATTTTCGAAGTTTATTTGATAGGTTTTCTATATTTTAGGTATTCTTGAAATGCGTCGAATGAGGGACTTCCCCTTTAAGAGGTTCTACTGTTCATATAACAAATTCAGGGATATCATAAGACACAAAAGGATGAATGACAAGTGTAATTTGGCATTCAATGCTTACTATTTGTACTCAATCTTCCAACTCAGTAGGTGTATAAAGCTTAATAGATCAAATTAGCACTATTTTATTACTTTAAATTTGACTTGCATAGTAGCAAACAGTGTAGACCCTGATCAGACTGGAGCATATTTATCTGTGTCTGTACTATTTGCCAAAATTTATCTGTTAAAATACTTTAATAGGGTATAGGACTTTCTTGAGGATTTGAAAATAACAAATGTTTGCCAAAAATGTATTACATGTACTGCATTATGTCTGATCAGTGTAAGCAAAGATCATGAAATAAAATTATCAGACTGTCAGTCATCTTCGTTATTTATTATTCATGAACAAATGATTAACCAATGGAAAGATATATTGTAACTGCATAGAAATGGTTCACACCAACTGGTCCATGATCCATAGATTAAGATGTTTACTTTTATATATTCTAGCAGTTTTTTTGATGACATGTGCAAACAGTTCAAGATCAAGATGAGACACCTAGAAACTTAAAACCCCACCAAATTGTTTGACCCTAAATTATGATTATGAAGAAACGAGCCGTGAGCGGCGCCAACGTTCGTCTGATTTGGTACTTGTCCAGCTAAATTTTAAAAAATTGAAAACGATAAAGGGCCATAACTCCAAAATTTTGAAATCAAGAGTTATGGTTCTTATGTAGGGGCCTTCCCCTCAACGAGATCTACTAACCTATGAAGTTTCATGTTGATTACTTTTCGAGTAATGAGCTACATTAAAGTTTTTGCACAACTACGACCCAGTGATCACAATAGCTCAACTTTTTAGTCAACTGTAAGAACTTGTAGCAGACAGCAAAGACTTGGGGTTTAACCCCTTCACCCCATAAATATGCCTTTGCAAACCCAGACCAGATGGCTCCTGTAAGGGTTTGCTCCATTTGCTTCCATTGTAATATAGAGATGATTCTACAGTTTCTGCCATGACCAACTATTCCTCTATGTGCTTTTATAACAATTAATCTAATTAATATTCATGATGTCATTACTTCTTACATGGATATTCATGGAGTAAAGGGTTAAACTTGACCATGCAGCTGATCCTTATGATTATCCATATGTAACCCTTATCCTGCCTAAATGTCTTGCATATTCTACTTACTTTTAACCCTTTCCTGTTCTGTATCCAGTCCCATTTTCAATACCTACTGAATAGAATTGCACAAGATTGAATGATACCAATTGCTTGCAAATAAAACTATATTTTATCAAAATGCAGACACTTGGTACAATGCAACCTTCTTCTATTACAGGGTAATATCATGTAGAAGAAACACAATAAAACATTTCTATAGTTTCTTTTACTTTCAAAAGCCTTTATCAAATAAATTAACAGAAATAGGTACATTGAAATAATCTAATATGAACAGTACAAAGACTAGTGTTCCTTTGCAAGGCTATTTTCTTCACTAATGACCTCATAATATAGTACAGAGCTCCAGATAAGATGCGTAAATTTAAACATTTTCAATAATAGCTCCTTTATCTCCACCAAACCCTATACTATCACCACTCTCAAAGAGACGATTCTAAATAATCACAGTATAGGGTTTGGTTGAGAAATGACGATTTTAGTATTTGAGTACGCAGCATTATCTGGAGCTCTGATAGTAATACAGTAAATACATGCATTTCAATCTACTATTTCAAAAATTGAACATGTACTTTGAAAGCATACTGCAGGAAATGCCATATATTACCAACTTCAAAATGTATATACAATGTACTTGGTAAGATGTAAAGATTTATCGGTATACAGTTTTTCTGTTCTGCATATAATTCACCACTGGCTAACATTAAACTGGCAGATGAAGGAAACCAGAGTACAAGTGGAACAAGAAAATTTTCTGAATTGAAATCTCCCACTGCCTCTGTATCTAAATGAGTTGGAGACAAGACAGTCAAAATAGTTACATTTTTTCGCAAAGAGCCATAACTCTGGTGTTCCATGGTCAATGTGAGTGATAACTGTATGGTGGCATTTCTTTTAAGTACAATGTACTAAACATTTACACAAAGTTTTGTTGGAAAACTTCCAGTTTCTGAGATACGTCTTGTACAGACAAAAAGGTTATATTTTTGGCAAACAAAGGACCATAACTCTGGTATTCCACTGTCAATGTGAGTGATATCTACAGAGCCTTTTATTTTTCTTCAAAAACATGATAATTGAAAATCTTATTTTCTTTTACCTTTCCCTGTTGAATATTCATAAGAAATAATGGTGTCATGAATATTTATTAGCTGATTTTTTTTATAATGGCATTATACATTTATACACACATACAGGAATTTTAGTACCGCTAGAAACTAGGGTCAAATCTATTATAATTTTGCAAGCAAACAGAGCAGACCCTGATCAGATGGCTCCTACAGGAGCTATCTGACCTGGGTGTACTCTGCATACAAAGGATAGAAAATGTGTGTACATGAAGGAAAGGGTTAAGGAAATCCTGATCAGACACTGAACTACTTCCAGTAGGAGCCGTCTGATCAGAGTCTGGTGTTTACTGATGTAGGGATGATACGATAGTTATGATTTTACAGTTTCTGCCATTACCAAATATTAATGTGGCCATGTGCTATCATAAAAATTAATATAATTAATGTTCATGATGCCACTATTTCTTACAGTTACATGAATATTCATGAAGTAAAGGGTTAGTCCTTTACTTGATGAATATTTATGCATGACTACACGGTCTACACCCATTATGAATGTTATAAATTTAATTCTTGCGTCAAAAATATAAAATGCATTGCCATGGCATACAGTAAAATATTAGCATAAAGAAGAGACCCTGATCTTGGTCTACCGTTTCCAAAGGTCCAATTATCAATATCAAGTAAAGGGTTAGCACATACTGCACAATTTGAAATTACATGTAGTCGATTCCTTACTCTTTTCAGTCTAATAATTTAAGGTCAATTAATTAATTGAATAGTAGACAGTATTATTCTCATAGCATTTTTCTTAATTTTTAATTTCAAACACATCATATGTGCGAAACTGCTTCGACGCTGACAAGATATCATGTCTGACAGAAACTTCTCATCTAAACCCAAACTTTTCTTGCATAGGTTACATCAAATTTCACTGCTAGCACGCAAAGAGTAAAATGTCAATAAATGTCTTATTGTAACCAAACCATTAACCATTTCCCTGTTTAATATTCATGCAAGGAATAATGACTATGAACATTTATCAGCTCAATTATTATACTATAAACTTTTCAAGGGAAGGATTTGCTTTGTCAAGAACTGTAGGATCAGATCTATATCATGTTAAAAGCAAACCGAGCTGACCCTGATCAGCCAGTTCCTATAGGAGCTGTCTGATCTGGGTCTACTCTGTTTGCAAATGCTTGAAAAGGTGTTTATGTGAGGGAAAGGTTAAACTTTTTACCCAATAGATGCTTTTTGATACAGATGAGACAGAAGCTGTCTGATAAGGGCCTGTTCTGTTTGCTTATGGAATAATATCCTATTCCAGTTTCTGCCATAGCCAAAAATCCTTTAAATACCATTATAAAACCCTGGCCCACTTGAATATAAAAATCTGGCCCACTTACATCCAAGAAGATATTATTTCTTACATGAATATTCATCATGAAAAGGCTTAACCATCATGTGAATTAAATGGACTAAACAGTTACAAATAAATCAATTTAATAGCACAATCTTGCCCAACATCACAGTTTCAAACCCTTTACCTAAGAGAGACACCTATGCTAACAGAGTAGACCCAGAAAGCAGCTCCTGCTGGAGCCATCTGATACAGGTTTGCAGTTTGCTTACAGAATAATAAAGATCTGATTCTAGTTTCTGATATGGCCAAACAACAAAGTTCCTTGTTCTTTCGCCATTTAACCAATCCAGTTAATGAATTTTCATGAATTATTGTACAATGTATATAGTCACGAGTTAAAGGGGTAAGCATTTTAAAATAAAAGCTCATATTGCACATTCTTGTTACAAATGGATACTTGAATTTGACATGAACATCAACAATGGAAATTAAAAGTAAACATTCCCTTTCCTGGGCTTGAATTTAAGAATGCATTCTAAATCTGAGACTTGAGAATACATGTATTTTCAAATATGTTTGCATGGTTGCCAGCTGCTACAAGAATGATAGAAGCAAAGAACCAATTGAATAAAACTTATGAAAACATTCAAAACTATCTTGTCTATGGGGGCATGTCAACTGAATCCTTCAGCACTATGCATACAGTGCAGAACCAACCTGGGTATTTTGCCATTCCGTTATTTGCCATCCACTAGCACCAGATCAGCTGTTAAAGTGCCCAACTTACAATGGCAAGTACTATGGTAAACATCAAGAACAGCTATCTGTGCTAGATCTAGCATTATTCAAAGGAATCACTATTACCATATTAACTCATAGAATGGACAATTGGTACACATTTTTGTTTCTTGAAGTGTATGGTAAACATGAATTTCCAAGTGAAGTTGGAACATCTTTTTCACTTTCATCAGATTCAACTAATTTACCATACTGGAAACTAAAGATTTTCATTTCAATGTCTCCAAACTTTGGCAGTATGCTGGATAAAAATTTAAGATTGACACTCCCTTCATTTTAAAACCACTTTAAATGTCGATTGCAAAAAAGAAAAAAAATAATATATATATACATTCTCTATCGAGCACAGGTTGAACTTTCTTGCTGTTTACCATCTTGTATATACATGTACATGTATATTTAGTTAGTTATTTACTATTACCAATCTGATTCTGGACCAGGCACATGTATCGATCTGGTGCCAGTGTTGTTAGCATTCCTTTAAATCATCTATTCAATAGAAAAATTATTGCAGCTGACAAGCATTCATAATATTAAGACTGAATAAAATTACAAAAATGTGAATCCAATACAAAATTTTGCTTTAACCCTTTACTCCATGAACACTCATCAAGTAGAAACAATGACAATGACTATCAATTACCAGTAGCTGATTTTTCATGTCATCATGGAGAAAGATATATTTACAATGGCAGAAAGTGTAAAAATAATCTATCAATGTCATTTCATAAGCAAACAGAACAGACCCTGATCAGCCATCTGATCTGGATCTACACTGCTTGCCAATGGATCAGAAGGCATATCTATGGAGTAAAGGGCTAAGAACACCACAGAAAAAACACCAAATATCTGAAGTGAAAACCGGGATTTTAACATTTATTACTACTGTAGATATCCGTTGTCTTTTATTAAATATCAACATATTTTGACCCTTTCCTCCATTGGTTATTTTTAGACCCAACCTCTTTGAATGAATCTACCCAAAAGGAGCATTTACTAGAGAAAAGTAAAATTTTAGAACTTTGTAGTTTGAAACCATTGTGATAAATAGAGCATCCTATAGGAGCAAATGCTCTATTTATCACAATGGTTTCAAGAAGTGGTTATTACAGAGGCGTAGAAAGGCGTATTTATGGAGGAAAGGGTTAACTGAATATACTTAATGGTAAAAATTGCTTCAATGTTTCATTTCTCTTCAATACTTTAATTTCTTTCAACATAGTCCCAATCAAAGTATAAAAATAATGAAAATGACAGTTTCCAGATCTGATTTTTTTTGGCCATAGCCTATTATCTTTTTTACTTCACTTTGAGACACTTGACAAGAAGATGTCAACTTACCGTTTTTACCTCAGAATCAGAATCAAAGACACAAACATTTACAATGAAGACAACAATACTGCCAGTTAAATAAATACATTGTGCATTGATGCATTTCTTTTTGGGACTGTGCACCAATTTTTTTCACCACGACCAGTCACAGGAAAATTCAGTTCAAATGTTTAATCCACAACTGCAGAGGGAACATCTTTACAGAGAGCTTCAGCAGACCACGACATGGCCGAGTCTTCATCATCCTCTGGCAGTGGGACAGGTGGCTTGACAAACGAGACAGTTGTACTTTCCTTTGCGGTATTCTTGATTACTTTTGTCTTTGAACTATTAGAATGTCTACTTATATGCTTGGCTAGATGGTCACTTCTAATAAAGCCCCTATTACATAAATTGCACACAAACTTCTTTTCACCTGTATGAGTCCTCTTATGCCGTGAGAGTTCATCTGATCTAGCAAACTTTCTTGCACATTGTGGCCATGTACACACAAATGGCTTTTCACCTGTAACAAAAAGAATGACAACTCGTATTCACAAAGAATTATTATTAAATAAATTTGAGTAGACGACCCAGACTGTAATAAATGAATGATTAAGCCACTAAAAATGTTTGACTGGGCTAGCATTGAGTGCTATATAAGGTTGTAAATGCATTTGAATTAATTAGAATTGAAAAAGTTTGCAATGTATCAAAGACTTGGGCTGAGAGGATTTATAAGCATATTGATACCGCAATGTACAAAAAAAAACCACTTATGTCTCTGCTTAATAGAGATGCATTTTTATACTTTGCAAACAGAATGACAGAATGGAAGCAAGGTCTACTTGGTTTGCTAACAGAATGATATAGACCCGACTAGTTTCTGGTATGATCCAAAAGTCCAATTTTCTTGTGGGATTATTAACATTTAGTCAATTCATAAAGGCATAGTTTCTAACCTGAAAAATATTAAGTAGAGAGTTAACCCTTTCCTCCATAAATACGCCTTTCTATGCCTCTGTAATAACCACTTTATGAAACCATTGTGATAAATAGAGCATTTGCTCCTATAGGAGCAAATGCTCTATTTATCACAATGATTTCAAACTACAAAATTCTAAAATTTTACTTTTCTCTAGTAAATGTTCATTTTGGGTAGATTCATTCAAAGAGGTTGGGTCTAAAAATAGCCTATGGAGGAAAGGGTTAATAACTTCTCCATTCACAAGTTCTTATTTTGCTAGTGTGGCAAAATTACTCAATAGAATCACCTGTTACAGCTTATCACATATATCCAAGCCTTTCCAACATTCAAGGACAAGATATTTATAACAAACTTACCCGTAACCTTACATCAGAACTCAGTGGGTAAATAATGTAACACTGTAACTATGTAGGCATTTAAATATAAACTTGATACAACATCAAAGTATGTAGAAGAAAGTTAATCATCTGTGTATGCTTGAACTAACCCATACAATGTACTTCTTAAATATGGGTTTTGTACACTGTTCTTTCAAGTCATACATACCTAAAATTAAATGTGATGTATCTAGTATTAAGTATCCACCATGACGATCAAAAGGAATTATGATTTTAATTTTTATGAAGGAATGGCATGAATCGTTTTTGCCAACTAGCTATCTGTTTACATTAAATTGGAAGAGGAATTATAAATGTATATATTTATACTATAGCTAAGCAAGATATAGTTCAAATGAATTGATAAATACCAGTATGTGTTCTGTAATGCGCTTTCAGATGAGAGCTTTTGTAGTATGTTTTATTGCAGCCTTCATACGAGCAAGCATGAGCCCTTCTCCGTGTGTCCTGTCTATCTACTTCCATGGGCATGGCATTACTTTTCATTGCTGGAGCTATTGGACACAAACCCATACCACTGGAAATTACAATCTTGTTTCTATCAGTCACTGGAGTGTTGTTCATCACAATCACTTGCACAATTGGTGGCTGTCCTGACATACCTTGGCAGTTTGATTTGGCAATAACTATTGGTAATGCTGTTACAGTTGAAGAAACTGGCAAGTTGGGTGCAATTTTAACATTGTCTGTCACTTTCATACTAATACCTGTTTGTTCAGAATTTGAAGAACCTAAAGTGCTTGAATTACTTCCAGTCAATGGCTTAAGTCCTAGGATCTGTGATGTACAATGCGCAGTTGTTCCTACAGATTCTTGTTGTTCCTCTGTTTGAGAATCTGCAGAATATGTTCTAGATGCAGGCTGACTAGATATGATTGTACTGATGCTTTCACTGTTTGAGGTGGTGGTCAGTGTGCTGTCCCTATTGGGCCAACTCTGTCCACAAGATCCTCCTTCAGAGACAACCATATTTGTAGATGTACTCTCACACTGTGATGAGCCCAACAAATGTCTCATATTTTGATAATTTGTTTGTACATTAACATGCTGACGTGAATCGTCTCGACTGGAGGAAAAATTTTGAACTATTACTGAGACAGGCCATCCACGAAGTGGTGTATTTGAAAACGTACTGGGTGACAGTTCCACTGTAGCTGACGAAACCTGGCCAAAACTACAGTCACCAATACTGTTTCTTTCAACTGGTCCTTCCTTAAGCAGCTAAAAGAGAGGGAGACAAAAATAAATTAAAATATGTTTTATTAATCAGAGGAACAGATAAGCTGGGCATTTGAGTGATTATTCAAGATAATTAGATATTTGTCAAATACTCAATTGATTTGAAATCGGTACATAAAGAAACTCAATGAAAATCAGGAATACTCAAATGAATCTGAGAAACAGAGAACAAGTGCACATAAAGTGCCATAACAGTGGCCAAATCTGAGCGATATATCTAACCATTTGAGTTAGTCGCATCAATGAATAGGCTAATTCTGTGATGGCTGCTGTCTGTGGGGATATCACCAAAACCGAAAG
Organism: Azorinus chamasolen; assembly: GCA_963576725.1. Lineage (NCBI taxonomy): Eukaryota > Metazoa > Mollusca > Bivalvia > Cardiida > Solecurtidae > Azorinus > Azorinus chamasolen. The sequence goes on from OY755243.1 coordinate 43,286,550, forward strand.
TAGCTTGATATCACTTTTTAGAGTACACAAATGTGGACTACATTTGAGTATCTTATTTTGGCAAAAAAATGTAGGGGTCATTGTCTTTGATGTCCATTCCAAAATAAATATACATGTCCATTTTTTCATGAACACATGTCACATAAGCTCAGTACTAAGGCTTAAGCTCAAAATAAAGTATCAATTGCATCTTTACACTGCTCTTAGTTGATTACTTGACTAAATATACTGGGGGAAATATGTAAGTATTGTATCCAATTTGTTTTATTTTTTTTATTACTCAATTACTGTTGAAAATGAGGAGTAATATAAACATCTGGCTCTCAGTCAATATTCAAATATATTGCATTATTTAACCCTTTCCCTGTGAAATATTCATGTGAGAAATAATTACATTATGAATATTTATTGGTTGATTTTTTATTATTGCCTAATTATGTACACAGTGACACTAAACAGGATTTTTTTTTTAAATATAATTATTTACTGAAACGGCATGACTAAACAGAGCAGACTCTGAAAGCTGATGTCTGCTCTAGATCTACTGCTTGCAAAGGCATGAAAATGTGTTTATATGAAGGACATGGTTAATAAAGAAATAATTAAAAAACTTTTTCATACATTGTGATTCAGTCTGGAACAGATCCAAGTGCAATAAATACAACAATCTCTTATAAAACTGAATTTCAAAAGAGCCCAGACCTATATCATCCCAAAAGCCAACATCAGACCCAGATCAGACGACTCCTACAGGCACCAACTAATCTGGGACTCCCCTGTTTGCTCAAGTTATAGAATTATATAGATCTGATCCTAGTTTCTGCCATGGCCAAAAAATCCTTATGTTCATATACCATTATAAAAATATGATATTTATAAAAATTAAATTCACAACATCATTGTTTCTTAAGACAAATATCAATCGGGTAAAGGGTTAAATATAGCACCCTGAAAATGCCTTCTGCTGCATATTTACCTGGGCCAGTTTAGAGTCCCTTCGTTTCGGCAAGCAAACATTGCTTGCTGATACACTACGGGCTGTCCTGTCCATTTCATCTGGTATCACCACAGGTGGCGGATCCCCTGGCAAGCACCATGGGTCTGTTGATGAGGTGTGGTCCATGCTATTCTCACTACATGTACTTGCAGGACTTGGGGCTTTGCAGATGGACAGAAGCGTCTCTACTGCTTCCCGTTCGGAAGACTCGTTGTAGGTGCATGCAGTGCCATCCTGAGACCCATGATTTGAGCCTCCGCCCTAACAAAACAGAAAAGTGAGTCTATCCATGTACTGTTTACACTTACAGTGAAGGATGCTTTGTCTAATTATGGTTACAATATATCAACCATTCAGTATAACAATTTAATTATACTTAAAGTCTGTTCAACTTAACCATGCATGCAAGATTATACAACATTTTTATTTAGGCTAACAGTTGCAGAATTATTTTTTTTATAACAATTTGATAGTTTCAGGGGATGCATACTGTACGCATGAACATACCCACACTACATGTTTCCTCGTAAACTATGATCACTTAAACGTCCAATGAGCATGATAATTCATTTTATAGTTATCAAATCAATTGTCGCTATCCATACCCAAGCACCTGTCAAAGCTATTCAGAGTGTATAGTTAGAAACCGCCATATTTGTTACACATTATGACCTCGTGAAATCTAGGTCACTGCATACTGGGAAACACGCACAGGAAGCATGTGATTACACTAGCTTCGACAGATTATGCAACGACGAAACAAGTAAAATATATGTACGATCTTAAATAAGGTCAATCATATATTGATAAATATATAAAAATAATGTTCCCGGCTACAATGAAAATAAAGAATTTTCAAAAGTTAGATAAATAAAACTACATGCAGTTCGTTAAATGCAGGAGAGACAACTCCTACAAAGCGCCACAGCCGAACTGAAAAGGTTATTTTTGGAAGTGTCATAATAAAGATTTTTACCATAACAATCCAGGTGAAGATGTGAGGAATTAATCCGTAAAAATATAATCCAAAGCCTAATAGATCATAATCTTGAAACAATTTCTAATTCGACAATTAAGAAGTAAAACTTGTCACAATCAACACAGTTTCGACTTAAGAGTGCTCTGAATTATAGATCGCGTGCGTTCTGCCGTTTCATGACGGTAAGCGTCATTTGATGAGTATAAATTTCAAGTAAAGAACGACATCGCATCATTTAATACCGAACTGTCCCTATGTAACGAAAGAATTTTCCACAACGTCTAAAATAAAATGTAAGATGAGATTGAGTATGACACAATAGACTAGTAGCAGACGATGTTTTGTTTGAGAAATAAAGATACTCACGGAAACCTCGCACGAAGGGCTGCGTGGTGGGGTCGGTGGGTAAATAATGCTGTGCTTGTGTTGATCCATGGTTTTAAGAGAGCACAAATCACTGCAGTGTCTGTATTTCCTCGAGAAAATGGAATATGGGCGTGTGAAAAATCATAATAAACATGGCCTTGACCTATGTATCTTCGACAAAGGCGGGGATGAAACAACCAATCACAATCTAGGACATTACTTTCTAATCCAATGAGATTCGTTTCATTGGGTGATCAGTGAATGATTGTGGCCCATTTCTTATCGTGGTGAATGTTTGTATACAACTATTGATGTGACGAATCATGCGCCTTATTCATGGGCTTGACTACTAGGCGATGCACTGTTCAGCTCTGAAATAATGCTGTCACTTGATTAATTGAGCAAGTGATACTTCATGCGGAATGAAAGGAGCTTTTCAAAGAAGCTCTAGATCTCACCATTTCCACGCATTTAATTTCAAACAGCTAGAGTAGACTCAGACCAGGCGGACCCTGTAGGAGCCGTACGTATGATCAAGGCTCTGTTTGCTTATGGAATAGAGATCTGATTCTTACACTTTCCACCACAGTCAAACATTCATTTGGTATAATATGCTTTAAAATAGCTCAGCTCATTAATAGTCAAGATTTTAAAGAATATATTGAACAGGGAAAGGGTTAAATTTTAAGCTGCTACGTACATAATTATGACATATATGCCCTATGTCTTAAAGATAAATATTGAATGGCCGTTGCAGAGACGTTTTACTGTATATTTACATGTTTAGCAAATGTTCGTATATCTACCTATATCAATTTTATATCATGTGCATGAGTGACACAGATAGGCCTATACATGAACATCAGCGCGGGCATCTTTAAATAACTATATGACATATTTATACAATTAAGACCCAGACATATAAAATACATTTGTATATATATATTTAAATTGTCACTGTTGTGGAAATATAAGATCTAGATCCGTGCTATATTATAAAGCCTATACTGTTGTGGCATATCTCATGCTCTTCTTTGCATATTAATAGTATGCGCTTATAAATATAATTGTTTCAACAAGTGTTTATAAGATTTAATTAATAATTATATAATGTTCGCCATAACGTCGCAAATGTTACAGATAGACAATATTGGCTGTATAGGCCCGACCTATTCATAGGCCTATACAACTTATCTAGAACCTGCCCTAAGCGACCATTCATTTATTGAACTTAGGCCAGGCGTCCTAAAAAGCAGATGGTTGCTGAATGCAGGGCAAAGGTAAAGCAGAAATTAAGCCAATTGATTTTTAAGCTTTCAGCATTATGTGTACAATTTACCTGCACTAATTAAGCTATTCTAAATTTCAATTCCATGAACAAATTAACGGAGATGATAATGATCAGACGGCTCTTATAGGGGCTATCTGATCTGGGTATACTCTGTTTGCAGATTCGTGAAAACACGTTTATAAATACAGTAAAACCTCTCTATAACGACCACTAAATTACATCAAGTATTTTGTGTTAAAGGCAGGTGGATGCTTAAAGCAAGGTGAAAGTAAAACAGAACGCTCCTATATATAGGAGCGTTCTGTTTTACTTTCACCATGCTTTAAGCAACCACCTGCCCAAAATACCAATTAATTAACGCAATTTAGTGGTCGTTATAGAGGTTTTACTGTATATGAAGGGGATGTTAATTACTTAAGACAGTTCTATATTGTACTCATTTCGAACTTATCATACTTTAATACATGTAAATGAATATATCTAATGAATATGCAACTTTTGAGTGATGTCATGTCAAGGTCAAGCTAAATTTGCTCTAAACTTGAATCGAAATTACCCACAGATCGAGGTGTGAAGCAGTACTAATAGAAAAGGTAAAGGTTCAAAGAGCCTGCATGGGCACATAGCCAAAAGAAAACTCTTACCAATGAACATCATCATTTATGAAAACGTTCATAATCTGGTTCATGCAAAACAGCTTCGTTGTATATGTGGTGACATGTAGATATGTGCAATAAGGTTGTTAAACAATTCGGCGTCTCATCTGGATCCAAACTGTCAGCAGAGAAAATCACCGATCCGCCGGCAGCATGCTAAAAGTTAGAATTGTACACAGTGTAGCTAAACTCTATGTGTATAGCTCAAAATTAACTACACTCTTGTCCCACTTTTCAACTTATATAATTTTTTCGATCCAAATTGATGTAGAACAATTCTCCAATTCCACTGGTCCGGAGTTAATTTTTTACCTGAAAGAGGCGTAATTTGACAAGCAACTTGTACGAGTACATGTATAGACGCAGGACACACGGCTTCTGTAGGAGCAGTCTGGTCAGGGCCTATTTTGTTAGCTTATGAAAATGTATAGACATTACTCTACAGTAAGTCTCTGTCATGGCTAAACATTCTTGTTCGTGTGCCATTGTAATCATTTCTTACATGCAAATTCATCAGGTAAAGGGTTAACTTTTTTATGAAAACCTAAGACTAGTATTCAAGAGACAGGAAAATACATGTTTGAGATTTAGAAAAGGTTTCGAGTTACTACACAGTGTAAAACGAATCTCACGGGTTGAATGCGTTTGTCCAGAAACAGAATGGAAGAAATGCGTGTTGCTCTTTTTTCTCCAGGTACAGGAAAGGTAGGCTATGTCATTGGAGCGAGTGAATCTCGAAACACCGGGTACTGGCAACATGCCCGACCTCGAGATGCACTGGAACAATATTCACCGTCAGCACGTTACTAACTTACTACAATATACAGATACAGGTGAGTTGAGTTCGGATATCTAGCGCGACGAGGTTGTCAATTTTGACATACATTTCGTCCAGTATAGGATCGACATCATGGAATGCAATACAAATCACAGCACAAACACAAATAAATGAAAAGAAGATAATGTGAAAATACAAACAGTCTGTACATATTGAACTTGAAAGTTGTACCACCACCGTTATGAATGTGTCGCGGATTGACCTGTATAGAAAATAACACTAACACTTCCCTCCATGAATATTTATGTATGAAATGATGACGTAACGAATATAACTTACACTAATTGTTATAACAGTACAACATGAACAGAAAATTAAAACCATGATGATATTATATCATATGCAAACAGAGCAGATACTGATCAAACGGCTAGCTCCTATAGGAGCCGTCTGATCTGGGTATACTCTGTTTGCAAAGACGTAGTTAAATATTTACTGATACTTTTTACAACAAATTAACTATTTTACTGCTACTTTGCACTTACGACTAGTAGTAGCGACAGCGATAGTCCTGGAAGAGGAAACGATGGAGGACTGGATCGAGGTTCTCACCGAAAATTTCATTGAAAGTACACTTTTAAGCAATATATATATTATGAATTACTCATGAATAGCATTTCTACCATAGTTTTGATGAATAAAATACGTTCGCCCCTACTAAATTCTATCTACTAAAAAATATTACCGTCTACTTCAGGTTTGAAAATGAATTTCTCTTCATTTCCTTTGCAAAACTATAAGCAGTCACATACTTTGGATCCTGATGAGACCACTCTGTTACTCGTAGTCTCATCTGGATCCAAACGGTAAACATGCAAAGGTTATTCCGGTGTCGTCTATGACAGAGAAAGAGTTAATTTCTTCAGATTCACAAATGAAATGTGTACTTTAGTTTACATGATTTTTTTTTGCTTTCATACGTTTTGTTATAGGACGCCAGATATATTCGTGACCTTTGATGTATGAACACACGAGGGCGGCTCAGCGATTAGTCATACAACGCCGATCCTGCTAAAGTAACTTCCGTGGAGAAAACGCCGCTTGCTTTTTTATATTTCCAAAATCACGACCAACATGAAACTTTGGATCCTGTCGAGATGCTCCTTTTTTCGCCTAAACTGTACACAAAAGTACAGCAAATCTGTCCATATAATTGAATGAAAGACGGTACCGTAGACGAGTCAAATGGCTTACTAAATCAGTAAAACTCGGTTCGTTTTTTGCCAAAAAGGAACCATCTTTATGTAGATCTATACATGAATAGCATTATACGTTTTGTTATAATCTTTATGATATGTTTTATTCAGAAATAAACAATTTCAGTCTGATCCGAATCCAAACTGTATACGCAAACAGGGCGACGGATCAGCCCGTAGGTTAAATGCCGACCACCGAGCCCATGGGTCAATCAATGTTTAACGACAGAGTCCATTCAGTTTGAAAAAAACCTTTACAAGGTATACATTTCGGGGGGATTTTAATTACACCGAGCAAATTCTTATTAGAGAGCTCGGAGTCCGCAGATCTGGGTATACACTGTTTGCATATGACAGCGCACTAATTTTCCGCATTCAAAGGTGAACGGTGAAAATTATCGTACCTACCTCCCAAGGTGAATTCGTTTGCAGATAAAGAGACTATGTGCTAACAGTTTAGATCCAGACGAGACTCCGAATTTTTGTTTCTCATCAGGACCCATCCTACTTGTTATGGCCTAAATGTATAAAACACCTGACAGCGATGAACGATACCTGTGAACGATTTAACCATATTTTTCTATTCCATATATGTCTTAAATGTGTCAAGTCATTAACCCACATCGGGAGATGTTGATACGTGCGCTTCGGCAAGTTCTCGAATATTTGAACTAGCGGAATTTAGTAATCGAGATTAGACCGACTTGAAATGCCCCCCCCCCCCCCCCCCCCCAGTAAACTGCTGTCTGCATTACATGTACTTTCTCATAAGCTTTTAACCCTGTACTCCATAAATACGCATTTGCAAACAGAGTAGAACCAGACCAGGCGGCTTCCACAGAAGTCGTCTGTCCAGGGTCTGCTTTTGACTCTAGTTTCTGTCATGACAAAAATAAAATCATCAAATTAATATTCATTATTACTAACATAAATATTCATGGAGTAAATGGTTAAATTAAGACACCCGTGATTCGCTAACTAGGAGGTTTTTTTTCTATATTTACATTTATGTTAATCCTTTCCTTTGCAATGTAGAGCAGACCCAGATCAGACGGTCCCTGTAGGATCCGTCTGCTAACAGTCTGTTATTTGCCTATGGGATATAAAATTGTACCAGGGCCAGACAATTTCTTTAATATATGCCATTATAAATATCAAACTAAATAGTTTTCATAGTGATACATACCGTTACGTACATTATTTCTTATATGAATATTCATGGAGTAAACGGTTAGCCAAAGTTTTTGACTGATATGGCAAATAGTAAGAAAATGCAGACCAGGGACCCGTATTACGGAAGATCGGACGACAAATATCGCTTTCTATCCATGAAACAAACTAGGCTTGTCTTGAATGAATGAAACTATAGTATGTTTTAACGTTAGAACTTTTTTTTATCATTTCAGTTGCTAGTACGACCTTTCAGCCTGCCACTAAGCATCAGTGCATGGTAAATTTAAGGGTTTTTATTTTATTTCAGTTGGCAAACTGTGCACATTTGTGGTTGTACAGTAGAACCGGTCTTAAGCGAAATATAAACAAGAGGGCCATGATGACCCTGATATCGCTCACCAGAATTTTAAAAATGTTCACCATTTTTATAGAAAACTGGCCACCCCTGGGTCGAGGCCTCATTTGACTCCAGGGGCATAATTCATATAACTTTTGCAGAGGACCTGAACATGATGCTATGTGCCGAATATGAAAGCTGAGAGCCTTCCAGTTTTAGAGAATATGTTTCTATATAAAACATGGCATCCCTGGGGAATGGTCAATTTTGACCTCAGGAACATAATTTGTATAACTTTTGTAGAAGACCTGAAATTGATACCAAATATGAAAGCCTAGAACCTTCCCATTTCAGAGATTTTCACTATGTTTCTGTAGAAAACTGACCAGTCCTGGGACAGTGCCACGTTTGCCACAGGGGCATAATTTATATAACTTTTGTAGAGGACCTGAACATAATGCTATGTGTCAAATATGAAAGCTGAGAACCTTCCAGTTTAAGAGAAGATTTTCAGTTTTCACTGTTTCTATAGAAAACTGTCCACCCCTGGGGTTGGCCACATTTGCCCAAGGGGCATAATTTATATAACTTTTGTAGAGACCCTGAACATGATGCTATGTGCCACACACGAAAGCCGAGAAAAAAGTAAAAGTAAAGTACCTAGTTATAGTCTACTTTCAGTCCGAATGATAGTCTACTTTCAGTCCGAATGACCGCTCAGCCAACTGTTTTCAATATGTTTCTATAGGAAACTGGCCAGTCCCGAGACGGCCAAATTTGATCCCAAGGGCATAATTTATAAAACTTTTGTAGAGGATCTGAACATAATGCTATGTGCCAAATATCAAAGCTGAGAACCTTCCAGTTTAAGTGGCGCAGATTTTCAAAGTTTTCACCATGTGTTTCTATATAAAACAGGCCACCCCTGGGGCGATATCAATTTTGACACCAGGGGCATAATTTGTGTAACTTTTGTAGAAGACCTGAAGTTGATGCTATGTGCCAAATATGAAAGCTGAGAACCTTCCAGTTTCAGAGAAGATTTTCAAAATTTTCACTATTAAATGTTTCTATAGAAAAATGGCCACCCCTGGGACATAATTTATATAACTTTTGTAGAGGACCTACAGATGATACTATGTGCCAAAGATGCAAGCTGAGAACCCTGTAGATTCATCAGATGATTTTAAACTTCAAATACATAGTTGACGACTGACAACACACACCAATGAACGATGCTCTGGTGAGCTAAAAGGGACTTAATTAAGGATCAAACGTAATGCAGAAAACACCTATAGGAGCTTTATGCATTAGTTTTTTTTTCATGCAATAAGCAACTGCTTTTCCCTGCTTTTAAAGATTTTTGCATTCAATCAATTCAAAGGCGCTTTATAAGACATATTCTACTGTATTCTCAATGACTTCTTGCAATGCATGATTGCACCAATATTTGTGATAATCTATGTAACCAATCTCATCATGATCAAAACTGTTCGACACTCTATGTTTTGAGAAATAAAAGAAAAGTTTTAAGAACTAGAGGTTTGTTTTTGTCACAAAAACAGATGTCTCCCCCTCCCATCCTCTTTCCAATACACAAGTGTAATGTCTGTAACTCCAAACTTATCAGGGTCTAATTTTAAGTCATCAGGGGAAATAACTCCAACATTATCACGGGGAGACAATTCAAAAACCCAGAGTACACAACAACACATGCTGGTCAACATTCCTGTGAAGTTTGGTGACTCTAGTACTAGTGGTTTCAGAGATACACACGACACAAAGTAAAGTTTCTCTTATTTTAAGTCATAAGGGGCAGTAACTCCAAAGTTATCAGGGGGAGACAATTAAAAAGCCCAGATGCACAACTCATGCTGGTGAACACTCCTGTGAAGTTTGGCGACTCTATCCCTACTGGTTTCAGAGATACGTGCAGCACAAAGTTTCTCTAATTTTAAGTTATCATATCAGGGGCAATAACTCCAAAGTTATCAAGGGGAGACAATTCAAAAATCCCAGGTGCACAACAACTCATGCTGGTCAACATTCCTGTGATGTTTGGTGACTCTAGCCCTAGTGGTTTAAGAGATATGCATGAAACTAAGTAAAGTTTGTCTAATTTTAACTCATCAGGGGCAGTAACTCCAAAGTTAACAGGGGGAAACAAGAGGGCCATGATGGCCCTAAATCGCTCACCTGGCCTTACGGTTTCAGAGAAGAAGATTTTTAAAGATTTTCCTATGAAAAACTGATAAGCTCTGGGGCGGGCCATATTTGGTCCAGGGGTCATAATTTAAACAATCTTTGTAGAGGACCATTAGATAATGCTACATACCAAATATCAATGGTCTAGGCCTTACAGTTTCAGAGAAGAAGATTTTTAAAGATTTTCCTATGAAAAGCTGATAAGCCCGGGGCTGGGCCATTTTTGGTCTGGGGGTCATAATTTGAACAATCTTTGTAGAGGACCATAAGATGATGCTACATACTAAATACCAAAAGTCTAGGCCTTACAGTTTCAGAGAAGAAGATTTTTAAAGATTTTCCTATGAGAAACTGATAAGCCCTGGGGCGGGGCCATTTTTGGCCCAGGGGTCATAATTTGAACAATCTTTGTAGAGGACGGTTAGATGATGCTACATACCAAATATCAAAGGTCTAGGCCTTACGGTTTCAGAGGAGAAGATTTTTAAAGATTTTCCTAAGAAAAACTGATAAGCCCCAGGGCGGGGCCATTTTTGGTCCGGGGGACATAATTTGAACAATCTTTGTAGAGGACCATTAGATAATGCTACATACCAAATATCAAATGTCTAGGCCTTACGGTTTCAGAGAAGAAGATTTTTAAAGATTTTCCTAAGAAAAACTGATAAGCCCCAGGGCGGGGCCATTTTTGGTCCAGGGGACATAATTTGAACAATCTTTGTAGAGGACCATTAGATGATTCTACATACCAAATATCAAAGCTCTAGGCTTTGTGGTTTCAGAGAAGAAGACACACATACGCACGACGCCGGACACTGCCCCATCACAATACCTCACCTGGCACTTTGTGCCAGGTGAGCTAAAAACCCAAGTGCAAAACAACTCATGCTAGTGAACAATCCTGTGAAGTTTGGTGACTCTAGCCCTACTGGTTTCAGAGAAACACGCGGCACAAAATTTGTATAAATTTAAGTGTTCATATCAGGGGCAATAACTCAAGAATTATCAGGGGGAGACAATTAAAAAAAACATAGGTGCACAACAACTCATGCTGGTGAACATTCCTGTGAAGTTTGGTGACTCTAGTACTAGCGGTTTCAGAGATACGCGTGACACAAAGTTTTTCTAATTTTAAATCATCAGGGGCAATAACTCCAAAATTATCAGGGGGAGACAATTCAAAAACCCCAGGTGCACAACAACTCATGCTGGTGAACATTCCTGTGAAGTTTGGTGACTCTAGCCCAACTGGTTTCAGAGATGCGCGTGACACAAGTTTGTGATGGACAGACAGACGGACGGACAGACAACTCTGGCAAAAACAATATATCTCCCCATAAATGGGGGAGACATAATAAGAGTTCGGAGGAACAAGTGTCACTGCCTTCTTTGTAGGCTCATTGACATAGCCTGTCCTCGATTGGCTAACAACAAAATGTGTTTAAACCTTTCCTTCATATAAACACGTTTTCACGTATTTGCAAACGGAGTAGACCCAGATCAGATGGGTCCTATAGGAACCCTCTGATCAGGGTCTGCTCTGTTTTTGCTAATGGAGTTTGAAAGATTGGTTTCTTTTACTTTTTAAAATGGCTACAATGTTCCACCTTTCATATTAATTTCGTTATAACTATTTTGTCCATGAATATTCAGTAGGTATTGAAATTTGGAATGAATATAGAACAGGGAAAGGGTTAAGAAAAATGTCTGTACCTGTTACTCTTCAACAGATTTCATGTTCTGAATTCATACTCCATTACAAAACCATATTGAATCATTGATATTATTGTCAAATGCACATAGCAGTAAGCACAAACCAAGGGATTTACAGGGCTTAGAAATGACAAATGCCGACATTTACATTTAGGCTTTACTCAAGACAACAATAATACTTAGCCTGGCCAGGCGCAGTTACAGCAAGTGTTCCCAGTGTTTATATACTCACATCCCTCAGAAGATTTAATAAAATGAATGAAATGTATCCGGCAATGTCACAATTGATATATATATATATATGTATATAGGCATCAGATAGTAAAGTTATACACAACCAAGTTGAACCAACACCTTTGTCCTGTCTGTCTAAAGTACTTTAACCCTTTATTCCATGAATATTCATGTAGAAATAGTGACATGAATATTAACAAGATTAACTTGCATATCAGCACATGAACACATGAATTTTTGGCTATGACAGAAACTGTAGAATATCATAATCTATATTATTTCATAACCAAATAGAGCAGAGCCTTATCAGACAGCTCCTACAGGTGCCAACTGATCTGGGTCTACTCTGTTTGCAAAGTTGTCTGTGTATGTGTGTGGAGTAAGGGGTTAAAGAAAGGATGTTAATTTTCTTAATGTTTTACTACTTCAATATAATGCAAACATGTCATTTGATAACTCAATAAGATCACAGGTGAAAAAGGTGATGGTATATTTATCCAATATCTTAAAGACAATTCACTGATAACAGCTTTTGTATAATGTCCAATTAGCCATTAACAATTTTACTGACCGTCTAGATCTGTAAAATCATCTAATGACTGACTAGATCTGCAAAATCATCTAATGAATCACTTCCAATTTGACATATGTAATGGAAAAGTCCTTCAAAAAAGACACCCAGTATTATACCCTGACCACTTAAGAACTTCAAAAGTAAGATGAGGATTACGGAAATGTCATGGTAAAGAAATCATCAATGCCCAAGTTAATGTATAAGGCAGCATAATTTGACTAAATTTGGTGAAAACTAGCACACAATACAAAGCTACAGAAGTGTAAGTTGTCATCTTTGGACTGTGCCCTGTCTATTTGTCAACAAGCTCGACCATGCCACCAACAACAAGGCCCTCCGGAGCAGAGGAGGAGAGCAGGCTTGGATAGTTGGCCTCAAGTGGGCCATGTCCAGCCTTCAGTAGCGGAAGGATTGGCCTGGCTGATGAGCGAGACATCTTGCCTGAAAAGTCTGGGTAGACCTCCTGCCTGAAAGAAAAGAATAAAGCCTATACAAACTTGTGATCAAATGAAATCATCTCTATCAGTTAGTATAATTTCAACAAGGCAGTCCAAAGGACAGCTATATCCCCCACTGCTGCCACCTAAATTAAGACATTGACCTTAAGGTGATACAATGGGTTTTAAAACTGCATTTCATGCATTAGGATAAGACAACACAAGACAAGGTAGTATTTAATTTGACAAAGTGTAATAATATTGTAATGGTTAATATTTGACTCAAGTTTTATGAAAATCCTTCAAATGGTTTAGAAGATATGGAGCGGACACGAAATGTAATGGAAATTGAAGATTAAATCACTTGGCCTTCAAATGTGACCTTGACCTTGAGCCGACATGACTGCCACATATGTTCTGCACATTGTCTCAACGTGGTTAACATTTGAGGCAAGTTTCTTGAAAATCCTTCAAGGGGTATAGGAGATAACGAAACTATAATGGAAATTGAAGGTAAGAACACTTGATCTTCAAATGTGACCTTGACCTTGAGCCGACATGACTGGCACATGTGTTCTGCACATCGTCTCAATTTAGCTAACATTTAACTAAACTTTTATGAAAATCCTTCAAAGGCTTTAGAAGATATGGAGCGGACATGAAAATGTAACGGAAATTAAAGGTTAGAACACTTGACCTTCAAAAGTGACCTTGACCTTGAGCCAACATGACTGCCGCATGGGTTCTGCACATCGTCTCAATTCATTTAATATTTGACTCAAGTTTTATGAAAATCCTTCAAAGGGTTTAGAAGATATGGAGCGGACACGAAACTGTAATGGCAACTGAAGGTTTAAACACTTGACCTTCAAATGTGACCTTGAACTTGAGCCGACATGACTGCCACATGTGTTCTGCACATCGTCTTAATTTGGTTAACATTTGACTCAAGTTTTATGAAAATCCTTCAAAGGGTTTAGAAGATATGGAGCGGACACAAAAATGCATGGAAATTGAAGGTTAAAACCCTTGACCTTCAAATGTGACCTTGACCTTGAGCCGACATATCTGCCACATATGTTCTGCACATCGTCTCAAGTTGGTTAACATTTGAGGCAAGTTTCTTGAAAATCCTTCAAGGGGTATAGGAGATATGGAGCGGACACGAAATTGTTACGGACAGACAGACGGACGGACGGACGGACATACTAACAAATGGGTAGTTGTGTGACTTTTTCCTTTGATCTTTTCTTGTGGGACTAGTCCCACAAGAAAAACTATTTTTGGCTCTAACTTTGGAAAAGAATGATCTGGAAGCTAACCCTAACCCTAACCCTATGTCCCACAACTGGCCAGGTTAATGTCACAAGAAATGGCCAGGTTAATGTCACAAGAGATGGCCAGGTTAATGATTTTACTTGTGCGACTAGTTAGAAAAAGTCACACAACTACCCTTTGGTGAGTGCGGACGGACAGACAGACAGACAGACAGACAGACAGACAGACGAAGGCCATTCCTATAACCCCCCCTCCGCTATGCGGTGGGGGATTAAAAATACATGTATATTTACCAATAGCAGATACCTCTTTAAATTTTGAAAACTATTGTTCAACAATTCTTTTTTTATACAGTCCACACTCAGTATGGCTAAAAGTGGCTGGACAGTGGACATAATCACAGGGGTCTGGACCGCTTCATTGGGGTCTATATGTACTATATAATAACAAGGGTTCCAACTAGCAGAACGGACATCCGTGTACCACAAGTACAAATATGAATGTAACTCTTGCAATTTCAGTGATAATTTTATAATTCTTTCGGCTATTGAAAGCCAATATATTTTACTATCAAATAAATATAATCTTCTCATGGTAACTTACGCGCAATGATCAATCCAACAACGATATTCTCAAAATTTCACGTGTTTTCTGGGTCATTGACAAACGTTCGTTCACCCCGGTTTCACTATATCACAGCCATAACCTGGCGATTTTCAGTTCAAACGATGGCGTGGTTCAATAAAACAACCCAATTATATCACCAATCTCCATTTGTTTTGTCCTCTTAATAAATAAGCAACTAGAAACAGTGGCCTTTCCGTCTGTCGTTATGTTTCTATTTCGGATGCTGCCATTTTGCAACAAATTTGAATTGAGCCATTTCATTGGATGAGCGAAGGAAAAATTGGAAAATCCGTGACGTCACGTGCAATGGCTCCTTCCTCGACGATTTGAAGCAAACTGACAAAACTCGCTAGTTTTACATCATTCTTTTGATGCTGGGGACTAAATAATCGGAGATGGGTGTTAGAATTGATTCGTTTTATTGACTCACGCCATTTTTTGAACTGCAAATTGCCAGGTTATTGTTGTGATATAGTGAAACCGGGTTGAACGAACGTTTGTCATTGGCCCTAAAAACACGTGAAATTTTGAGAAAATCATTGTTGGATTGATACTTGTTCATAAGTTACCGTTATAAGATTATATTTATTTGATAGACAAATATATTGGCTTTCAATAGCCGAAAGAATTACGAAATTATCATTTAAATTGCAAGAGTTACAGTCATATTTGTACTTGTGGTACACGGATATCCGTTCTGCTAGTTGGAACCCTTGTTATTATATAGTACATATAGACCCCATGAAGCGGTCCAGACCCCTGTGGACATAATAAGTTTTCTTCAAGTACTAACTTTCCCCAGTATATTCTATTCTAAAACTACAACTGAAGAAGAATAATACCGTACTTTGGGAAAAATTGGCCGTGGTTAATAATTGGCCTATTTCGCCACCAGGTACGAAAGGGCGAAAATTTAACACATCAAAATATATCCGTGACAAACAAATAGCACTTCATCGCCGATATGAACTTAGTCATTGTACACACACAATTAACACCTACGCGAGTCACTATCGTAAGTAATGCGTGGCATATACACAAACAGTGATAACAGCAGTATTGCTTGAGCGTTTAATCACTGCTTTCTTCTATAGCAAGTGTGCAATTCAATCATTTACACACACGTCGGAAACAAATTATTTACGCTTAGCTGATATACTGTATGCTCACCCTTTTATCCCTGGAATTAGACATGACCAGAAATAGAATTTCCTACTTCTAGTATTTCCGTTTTAACAATAACAACTCGAAGGCTTGAAATTAACCAGAGGTAGAATTATCTCTTCCACTTTCGATTCATACATATGTGTATTTTTGTGTGTATTTCCTGGAGTGGCGGAAATTAAACTGACCAAAATAAAAAAAGGGCATTTTGAAGCAAAAGTGGCGAAAATATCACGACGCCAATTATTCCCAAAGTATGGTACCCCAAACACATCACATTGTAACAGTATTAGATACTGAGATGTCAGAAGGTTTAGCGAAATAGAAATTACGCAAAAGTTGACAAAAGTTAAAGGCCTATAAATAACTCAAACACACGAAATATGGCATGCACATCTAAAATCCATAGTGGTAATATCTATCACGTATCACTCAAGCATCGTGAAAACTGCAGAATCAGTTTGCCAACTAAAATATTGCACAGTATGACCTGATCTTGAACTCCAGTTACCTTAAACAACTATAAAGCAACAATGCAGATATAATGTAAAAATACCCATTTTTTAAAGAGATAAACTTCAGACAATTTTTTCTACCACCATGGTGACCTGAAAATAGTATGTGACGCTCTGCCATCCTCAGATGTCCTCACACACCAAATTTAAAATTCCTACCTAAAGCAATACAGGAGATATGCTGCGGGACTAAAACACTCTGTAGTTCCAGCGAGGCCACTGCCACTTGGCAGAACACTGATGGTCATATGATAAGATACATTAACACATATCATAGACTGAGCAAAATAATTTACATGCATATAAGACATTCTCTTCACTAGACTTTCTATAGAGTCAGTCTACTTTTGCACTGAGCAAGTGAAATAGGGAAACAAACTGTTTTTCTCATTTCACCAATATTATTATACATTTAGATGATAAATAATTGAGGAGTCTGAAGTGAATCTGCTTTTATATGTTTTTATTTCATTTGCTTTTCATAAGAAACATGCTATGGAATTACCAAACACATGGCAATGCCAATGTTATTCATGAAGACCTTGGTCATCAACTATATTATAATGTAGCATCTGATCAGGATAGGGATCTGTTTGACTTGCCTACACTATTAAGAAATTTGCTATACAAATTATTTTTATGAAACTTGTTTACTATAATGATAGTAAACTTGTTTCATAAAAACAATTTGTAATGGACACTCATGTATGATCCTCTATATATCATCTGCCCACTTCATTTGAGGGACATAACACTTTTGGTAGTGGGCAACCTAGAACATAACTCCTGCAAAATTATATTTAAATCTACCCATTAGTTTCAGAGAAGAGGATATTTGAAATGTCCATTACAGACATATATTAAAGGAAATATAGTCCTGCCCCTGACTGGTGGTTTTAGAGAAGTTTTTTGTTTTTTCCTTTTGATTGCCATGGCAACCAGAGTTATGCATGGAACGAAATTCTTTGAACAAATTTAAGTAAACCATAAGAAGAACTCAGGTGAGCTAATATGAAGTGGGGGGAAGTTGGGACTTAATTTCATCATAACAAGAAATTGTGTCAAGCAATTTCGTCTTACTGAGTGTAGGCTGTACTTAATGGAAGAGAAGAAGATGACAGATTTCATGACATTTTGCAGTTTCTCTGGCATGTCTATAATTACCAGAGGTCTCTGAGACAGTAGTAGTGGCGTGTTGGTCCCGGCATGCCGTTGAAGGTGGATGCAGCAGCCATAGTATAGGCGCCCATGTCTTTGAAGTAGAGCCATTCGCCAACTTCATGCTCTCTCAGTTGCACCTTCTCCAGGATACAGTCCAGCCCGTCACATGTTGGACCCCAGATACTGCTCTCATAACTCATCCCATCCTCTTCCTCATCCTAAAAATCAACAGTGATCGTAATTCCCTGTTTACTCTGCATACAAGTAATCAAAATGTATTCTCTAGGATCTACTAGGTATTGCGCAATCATCATGTTTTTGTGAAAATAGTGTTTGAATCAGTTTTTCTCAATATTAAACCCTAAATGGCATAAAGTTACAATACTCATTAAATGATTTTATATACAATAAGTTGCCAATTTGTTAAATTACGAAAAGGGAGATCATTCATTCATGCATGAAGCGACGAATCAAAACCTTTATCGCAGGTGCAGAACTTCAGATGGTGTTCAACAACAATGCTAAATTTAAAAAAGATTTATTGAGGTAGGCCAGAGAAAAGATCCGGAAAAAACTAGAACTATCACTAAAGGTGATTAATATCCCCACTAGCACATTTGACACAGAGATGGGGTTATAGAAACAAGGGCATGTTGTAATGCTATGCAAGACATGAGTCCCCCACCGGACTGAAACTAGAACTGTAAGCCAAAGGCTAACGAATACCCCCCACCTGTCTGCTTGTCAGAACACCTATCATCAATCTGAACATAAATTATGTACATACAGAAACGTGAAGAGATTTAAAAACAATACATGCCCCAACCCAATTTATGTAATAAAAATGAAGAATAATTCTTAGAAATAAGACCCTTTCATGAGGTTTTTGTCAAATCCAAAGTTCTAAAGCTAGGTACCTTTTCAGAAAAACATTAAGTTCAAGGACCATAACTCTGACAAAAATTATTCAACCAGACCGATATTTGAACTTAAGCTGTACCTCATCTAGATTTATTTTTATGTCAAATATGAAGTTAATATCTGCAACCACTTCCAAAGAAAGACCGGAAAACTGAAATTTTGACAAAAAATTAAAGTTCAAGGGCCATAACTCTGGCAAAAATTCTTCAACCAGACTGAGATTGGGAATTAAGCTGTAAATCATGTAGAGTTAGCTTTATGCCAAATATAAAGTTAATATCTGCAACCACTTCCAAGAAAAGTCCGGAAAACTGAAAATTTGACAAAAAATTAAAGTTCAAGGGCCATAACTCTGGCAAAAATTATTCAACCAGACTGAGATTGGGAATTAAGCTGTAAATCATGTAGAGTTAGCTTTATGCCAAATATACAGTTAATATCTGCAACCACTTCCAAGAAAAGTCCGGAAAATCCCAAATTTGAAGAAAAAAATTAAAGTACAAGGGCAATAACTCTGGAAATAATTATTCAACCGGACTGAGATTGTAACATAAGCTGTAACTTATACAGATTTAGCTTTGTACTAAATATAGAGTTGATATCTGGAGTCACTTCCATAAAAAGTCCAGAAAACCGGAAAACATTGGTACGGGACTAAAAAGGGGAGATAACTCCTGAAGTAGTGGTCCGATCATAACGGAAATATGCGGTGCACAGGTTTATATGGTCATATGGCTATATATGAACTTTCAACAAAATTGAAGCAAAACTGTAGAAGAAGAAGGCCGGACAAAATTGTGTCCACGGACGGACAGACGGACGGACAGACGGACATACTAACAAATGGGTAGTTGTGTGACTTTTTCCTTTGATCTTTTCTTGTGTGACTAGTCCCACAAGTAAAACTATTTTTGGCTCTAACTTTGGAATAGAATGATCTGGAAGCTAACCCTAACCCTAACCCTATGTCCCACAACTGGCCAGGTTAATGTCACAAGAAATGGCCAGGTTAATGTCACAAGAGATGGCCAGGTTAATGATTTTACTTGTGTGACTAGTTAGAAAAAGTCACACAACTACCCTTTGGTGAGTGCGGACGGACGGACAGACGGACAACCTGATTCCAGTATACCCCCCCCAAACTTCGTTGTGGGGGGTATAAAAAACCTCCACTCTCCCCACCCCACCCACCCATGGTGTGGTTGACCATGGTATATACATGACCACCTGAATGGTATTAGTACCTACTTTCATACATTGAATCAGTAAATAAAAAGTTATTTTCCCGACAAGAAAATATGAAAAAGGGGAGTAACTCCAAAAATATTGATGCTAGAGTTATTGCCCTTGTGCATGACACTACATCTCATCACGCTTGTTCCATATGAGAAGTTTCAAATCAATTGAACCAGTACATAAAGAGTTATTAACTGGACAAGAAAATATGAAAAGGGGAATAACTCCAACAATATAGACGCTAGACTTATGGCCCTTGTGCATGACACTACCCCTCATCATGTGTGTTCCATATGTGAAGTTTCAAATCAATTGAACCAGTAGAGAAAGAGTTCTTGTCCGGACAAAAAAATATGAACAAGAGGGCCAGAATGGCCCTGACATCGCTCACCAGGCAGTCAGAGGAGAAGATGTTCAAAGTTTTCACTATATGTTTCTAGAGAAAACTAGCCACCCCTGGGGCGGGCCAATTTTGATCCAAGGGGCATAATTTATACAACTTTTGTAGAGGACCTGAACATGATGCTATGTGCCAAATATGAAAGCTGAGAACCTTCCAGTTTCTGAGGAAAATATTTTAAAATCTGACACTATATGTTTCTATTGCGAACTGGCTACCCCTGGGGCGGGGCCAATTTTTACCCCGGGTGCATAATTTATATAACTCTTGTAGAGGACCTGAACATGATGTTATGTGGCAAATATGAAAGCTGAGAACCTTCCAGCTTCTGAGGAGAAGATTTTCAAAGATGTCACTATATGTTTCTATTGAGACATGGCTACCCCTGGGGCGGGGCCAATTTTGACCCCTGGGGCATAATTTATAAAACTTTTGTAGAGAACCTGAATATGATCCTATGTGCCAAATATGAAAGCTAAGAACCCTGTAGATTTAGAGGAGAAGATTTTCAAAGTTTTCACTATATGTTTCTATTGAAAACTGGCCACCCCTGGGGTGGGGCCAATTTTGACCCCAGGGGCATAATGTATATAACTTTTGTAGAGGACCTGAACATGATGCTATGTGCCAAATATGAAAGCTGAGAACCGTTCAGTTTCAGAGAAGAATATATTCTCAGTTTTACCATATATTTCTATTGAAAACTGGCTACCCCTGGGGCGGGGCCAATTTTGACCCCAGGGGCATAATTTATACAAATTTTGTAGAGGACCTGAACATGATGCTATGTGCCAAATATGAAAGCTGAGAACCTTCCAGTTTCAGAGGAGAAGATTTTCAAAGTTTCACTATATGTTTCTATTGAAAACTGACCACCTCTGGGGCGGGGCCAATTTTGACCCCAGGGGCATAATTTATACAAATTTTGTAGAGGACCTGAACATGATGCTATGTGCCAAATATGAAAGCTGAGAACCCTGTAGATTCAGAAGAAAAGATTTTCAAAGTTGTCACTACAGTAGAACCCCTCTAAACCGGACAAGGTTGGGGACAGGTAAAAATTCCGGTTTAGAGGGGATTCCGATTTGGAGAGGTTTTTATATATGACCATATTTATCATCCAGTGTACATGCACATATAGACCTATTTTAATAACCAAACAAATACAGTAGTATCAAGATTATCCATAAATCAATAATTAAAACCAATTTCACAGTTTGAATACCTTATCTGTTCAGTTCACATTTATAATTCGTTTAAATAGTTAAAAACAACCATCAGCGATTTTCTCGATGAAACGACGTTCAAAATTATATAAGCAAACTGCGGACGATTTCCTTTGGCACTGGTTCCTTTTTTAATAAGAAAGCTTGCAACGGATGTTATGCCAGCAGTTTCTATCGTTTTTCTAACTCTTCTACTCTTAGATTTTGACATTTGTTCGCGGATTTTTCGACCATAACGCTATATGCGGAGGACTCGGATTTTATCATTCATAGATTTTTGGGTCCGTAACAGTGCGATAATGGTATGAGGTGCAGTTTGTGAGTGCGCAGTAACCTCCCTTTTTTACCGGTGCGATAGTAAACATACGAAAAATAAACCTACACAAAATGACGGCATCTCCGAGCAGGATTCATTTTCCTTTTTTGGTTTTCGTTTTTGAACCATAAGAATTTGAAATCAATTCGTTTTTCCTGCCAATTAATTAGTTAAAATGATAAAAACGAAGCTTATCTGTTGCTCTGCCCCAGGCTGTGTTTTACTGCCCCAGGCTGTGATTAAGGGACGTGTCAACTGACAAGCCCTTAGCCTGCTGTCCGGTATGTAGGGGAAATTTGTAGTTCATATCTTCCAAAAATATTTGAAGATTTGTCCGGTTTCCGGAGTAGAGGGGATTCCGGTATTGAGAGGAATTTTGTATAGAAATAAAGAAGGAATAAAACGGGACCGAGAATTTTGTCCGGTTTAGAGAGGATTCCGGTTTACTGAGTGTCCGGTTTGGAGGGGTTATACTGTATATGTTTCTATTCAAAACTGGCTACCCCTGGGGTGGGGCCAATTTTGACCCCAGGGCCATAATTTATATAACTTTTGTAGAGGACCTGAACATGATGCTATGTGCCAAATATGAAAGCTGAGAACCCTGTAGATTCAGAGGAGAAGATTTTCAAAGTTGTCACTATATGTTTCTATTCAAAACTGGCTACCCCTGGGGCAGGGCCAATATTGACCCCAGGGGCATAATTTATATAACTTTTGTAGAGGACCTGAACATGATGCTATGTGCCAAATATGAAAGCTGAGAACCCTGTAGATTCAGAGGAGAAGATTTTCAAAGTTTTACTATATATTTCAATAGAAAACAAGGCACCCCTGGGGCGGGGCCAATTTTGACCCCAGGGGCAAAATTTATATAACTTTTGTAGAGGACCTAAAGATGATGCTATGTACCAAAGATGAAAGCTGAGAACCCTGTAGATTCAGAGGAGAAGATTTTTAAAGGTTCAAATTGTTGACGCCCGACGACGGACGACGACGCACGACGGACATCAAGTGATCACAAAAGCTCACCCTGAGCACAAAAGTGCTCTGGTGAGCTAAAAAGGGGAATAACTCCAAAAATATTGATGCTAGAATTATGGCCCTTGTGCATGACACTACTCCTGATCATGCTTCTTCCATGTGTGAAGTTATAATGAATTTGGCCTAACTTTGTAGGAGATATTGCCCGGACACGAAGTGTGACAGACGGACTGACAAGAAAATATGAACAAGAGCACCGCAAGACGGGGCAATATACGCCCGAAGGCTGTTCTATAAAATTATGTTGAAAAATAAAGGAGGAGTTATTACACAAGAAATTGCTACCCGAAACTATCAAAGGGCAATAACTCCAGAATGAAAAATGATAGAGTTATCTCACTGATATGCACAACTACACATCAGTATCTATCATTCCTGAAAGTTTGAAGAAATTATGTTGAAAAATAAAGGAGGAGTTAGTTGCACAAGAAATTGCTACCCGAAACTATCAAAGGGCAATAACTCCAGAATGAAAATGATATGAGAGTTATCTCACTGATATGCACAACTACACATCAGTATCCATCATTCCTGAAAGTTTGAAGAAATTATGTTGAAAAATAAAGGAGGAGTTAGTTGCACAAGAAATTGCTACCCGAAACTATCAAAGAGCAATAACTCCAGAATGAAAAATGATATGAGAGTTATCTCACTGATATGCACAACTACACATCAGTATCTATCATTCCTGAAAGTTTGAAGAAATTATGTTGAAAAATAAAGGAGGAGTTAGTTGCACAAGAAATTGCTACCCGAAACTATCAAAGGGCAATAACTCCAGAATGAAAAATGATATGAGAGTTATCTCACTGATATGCACAACTACACATCAGTATCTATCATTCCTGAAAGTTTGAAGAAATTATGTTGAAAAATAAAGGAGGAGTTAGTTGCACAAGAAATTGCTACCCGAAACTATCAAAGGGCAATAACTCCAGAATGAAAAATGATATGAGAGTTATCTCACTGATATGCACAACTACACATCAGTATCTATCATTCCTGAAAGTTTGAAGAAATTATGTTGAAAAATAAAGGAGGACGGACGGACGGACGGACGACATGCGCCATACCATAATACAGGGCCTCCGCTGGCGGTCGCCAAAATCGCCATTGGCGAAAATATTAATAATTTGGCGATAAAAAATTAAATCTGGCGAATGTTGTGGCGAAAGACAATTTTGCAGATTTTGCCGAGAAATACAGACCCATTTTAACCCTCTCGGTCAATTATCGCTGCTTCTTCTGTTTGTGTGCAAAGCGTGTCGGTTGTTTACACAAGAGTTTTTATCTGGGGATTTCCCTTGCAGGCACCGGAAATCATGCGTGAAAGATTTGATTCTAGCTGGTTCCCAATTATCTTCCTACTATTTTGTTAGGCTGGTTCCCAATTTGTATCCTAGTATTTTGTTAAGCAAACAGATTATGCGGGAAACCAGTCATGTCAAAGATGGCGACGTTGTTTACAAGTTCAGCCGTGGGCAATTTGATTTCTTCTTGCGGCACGTTAATTACTCAAACCAGGGAACTGACACCTAAGATTATGCGACAAAGAGATTAAAGAACGACTAACAAGGCAATTAATTGGATTTGGCCTGCGATTATCTCGGGCAATTTGGGACAGATCGGACTTTGTAGATCCACGGTAAGAGCAATTACACCACTATTCAGGCTACTGTGTTAGTTCTCAGTTTCATAATTGGGAGTAAATAAATCTAATGTGTATCGTGTGTCCTATTATATATTAAAGATATATTTTATGCTTTCAGTCTGTGAATACACAGTTTCATCAACTTTACATGGCACACTGACTACCGTACTGTCATGAAACCACTAAAGGAAATTTATGCATATATAACAGAAACATTACACATTTCTTTGCATAACTTTCAACTGTAGAGAAAATGAATTGACCATTTTTTGAATCCTCTAAGTTATTTTTAATATAGAATATATATTTGTTCTGAAATTATTTGTTCGCAGTGAAAGTAAAAACAGTTTTGAAATTTCAAGTTATTTATCTTATAAAGCAAAATAATCTGAAATCAATGTAAAACTGAATGGAAATTAGCAGAGAAATATACATACATGTATGTATATGTCTCTGAAATTATTGACAAATTCAATACTTAATTGTACACTTATTATTTTTTTCTCTGGCTTACCATGAGTTTTTAATAGTACCAAGAGACTGTTAATATTGTTTACAGATAAATTTTTTTTATTTGTTTCATTTGTTTGTTTAATTTCAGCTCTTCAAGTGGGGAAGAGAAATCCGAGGCTCCAGATTCTACTCCATCAATAAGAAGTGACCCTAAAATGACCACCGCAGCTAAAGCATCAAACGTAATGAGGAGCGCCAGCAAGACAGACCACAGCTACATATTGAAGTTGATTCAAGACTGCCACCAGCCTGATCAGACCCATAGGGGTCAACACAGTCTTATGTTGACATAAACTGTTACTATTATCAAAATTAATAAAGGAAATGTAAACATACACAAGTTGGTTATGTTGGTTACACATTTCAAGCATAAACAAAGATTTCATGACGTAGAATCTGAAGAAAAACTTTGGCTCTAACTTTGGCTCCAACAGATCCAAATTGGCGCAACAAAATTCTTATTTGGCGCAAGTTTTTCTCATTTGGCGAAAGTGATGGCGCAAAGAAAAAAAAAGCCAGGGGAGGCCCTGATAATACGTCCCTTCGGGCGTATAAAAAGGGGAATAACTCCAAAAATATTGATGCTAGAGTTATGGCCCTTGTGTATGACACTACCCCTCATCATGATTGTTCCATATGTGAAGTTTCAAATCAATTGAACCAGTAGATAAAGAGTTATTGTCCGGACAAAAAAATATGTAAAAGGGGAATAACTCCAAAAATATTGATGCTAGAGTTATGACCCTTGTGCATGACACTAGCCCTCATCATGCTTCTTCAATGTGTGAAGTTATAATGAATTTGGCATAACTTTGTACGAGATATGGCCCGGACACGAAGCGTGACAGACGGACGGACGGACAGACGGAATCGAGCAAACCTATAGTCCCCCAACCGGTAATCGGTGGGGGACTAATAAAGCTCCCGACTGCTAAATTTTCATTTGTTAAATTACGAAAAGGGAGATCATTCATTCAAAACCTTTATCGCAGGTGCAGAACTTCAGATGGTGTTCAACAATACTCCAAAATTAAAAAAGTTTGTTGAGGTGTGACAGAGAAAAGCTCCGGAAAAAAATCATTTATTAAAACAAGCCAGATTTTGACCAAAATAACAAAGGGAAATAACTCCAAAAATACTGAAGACAGACTTTAGGACCTTGTGCACTGCACTTGTGGTTAATGTGTTTTATCTGTATATGAAGTTTGAAGTCAATAGCTTTTATACTTTGGAAGTTATGATCCGGACAAGCCGGACGGACGAATGGTGACCCCAGTATACCCCCCCCCCCCCCCCCCCCCCCCTCCCCCAAAACTTTGTTTTTAGGGGTATAATGGCAAAAAATATTCAATGATCAAGGAGAGACAATTCTGCAATCTGGACAAGCCCGATTTTGAGAAAAATAACAAAGGACAATAACTCCAAAAATACTGAAGACATAGTTACGAACCTTGTGCACTGCACTTGCTGTCAATGTGATCTATCTGTATATGAAGTTTGAAGTCAATAGCTTTTGAACTTTTGAAGTTGTGATCCTGACAAGCCGGACAGATGGACGGACAGACATGGTGACTCTTGTATATCCCCCCAAAACTTCATTTGTGGGGGTATAAAATTTTATTTATTAAAACAAGTCAGATTTTGACAGAAATAACAATGGGCAAAAACTCCAAAAATACTGAAGACAGAGTTATGGACCTTGTGCACTGCACTTGTGGTCAATGTAGTATGAAGTTTTAAGTCAATAGCATTTATACTTTGAAAGTTACGATCCGGACAAGCCAGATTTTGAGAAAAAATAACAAGGGGCTGACAGAGTTATGAACCTTGTGCACTGCACTTGTGGTCAATGTGTTCAATCTGTATATGAAGTTTGAAGTCAACAGCTTTTATACTTTGAAAGTTATGACCCGGACAAGCCAGATTTTGAGAAAAATAAAAAGCTATAACACCACCCCTCCCCCAAAACTTTGTTTTTGGGGGTATAATGACAAAAAATATTCAATGATCAAGGAGAGACAATTCTGCAATGCCCCGGGCTAAACATGTGAAATTGTGTCATGCACAACTACACTTCATAATGAATGCATATGCAAAGTTTGATGTAAATCGGTAAAGAAATGTAGAAGTTGACTGCGTCGGGTTGTGCCACGGATAGACAGACCAACCAACACACCGACTCCTATATACCCCCTCTCAAACTTCATTTGCGGTGGTATAATGACTCATGTTAAATGTAAGTCTTATATGATATTTGTGTCCACACATATATTAAGCTAAACATAACAAAAGAATGTATCAACTACCTTCAACGAGTTCACTGCTACAGTAGCATGGTCATACAGCAGACAGTTGAAAGAGCCATACACACCATCATTGACATAGTACATGATGGATGGTTCTTCAGACAGAGATGGGTGATCCACAAGCTCACCATCTGAAACAAATGTAACACACAAGCTAAATTCCCAATGAAAATTGCAGCCTATAATTTGCAGGTGTACAGGAACCGATGATAATAAGAAAAATTTCAAGGTCCCATAACTATGAAGAAAATCTTCGAACTGGAACAGGAATAAGATATGCACAACTGGGCACAATGCTGATCAATCCCATGAAGTTTCATGAAAATCAGACCAAAGGTTTTGGAGAAACTGCGTGGACAAATTAAAATCACAGTATACTGTGGGAGACATAATAACAAAGGGCTGAAGACAAATCTAGGGAACTTGTACGCTGCACTTCTTCTCAATGTGATCATCTATAATATTATATGAAGTTTGAAGTCAATAGCTCTGATTTTTGCAGTCAATCTTCTTACCAAAAATAAGTATAAAGCTAGAACTATAACTAAAGGTGATGAATCAGCCTTGACCACAAATCCGGGGGTTGATAACTCCTGAATGTTGGATATTGAAAACATATATGTGATGCATATCTACACTTCACGGAGATCATTGAATTATGTTGAAAACTACAGAAGTTTTTACATTCCTCAAACTTTATTTGCTAGCAACACATGTGGTACAATTCCAAGGACATATAACTCCTGTATAAAATGTTAGATACTGAAAACAATTATCGGTATGTTATGATCATCATCACTTCAAAGAGACACAAACTTTCATGGAAAATCTAATGAAAACTCTAGAAGTAGTTTGTACCACAAGTTCACATTTACCCCTCTACAACAGTAAACCATTACATCTAAGAGCAGGTTAACTCCATATTACCTGGAGATAGGCAAACGAAAATTATTAAAGGCAAAGACACACTTCATGGAGGTCAAGTATATGAGTTTTATTCAAATCTGTTGAAAAAAATTGAAGGAGGAATATGTGAAACTAACTAACCATGTTACAGGTCAAAATGACAAAAAATGCTCGAAAGTCAGGGGGAGATAATTCTGCAATGCCTAGAAATAAACACATGAAAATTGTGTCTTGCACTGTTTATTTTTATACTTATTAATAAAAAGAAACAGTGCAAAAAAAATAGGCTGCCAAACTTTGTTTAAGTGACTTAATATCAAGTAATGACTGTGTTTGGATGCAAACACAAAAGTAGCCCAAACGACCACCGCCTCAGATTTCAGGGCTTCCGCTGTTTTTATGTCAACTGCCACCATTTTAAAAATTCCTACACAAGAAATCAGTTCTACACATGCCAAACAACATTTCTGTAAAGTTTCAATCAATTCTGAGCACTTTTTAATCTTGCGCCATATTCGCAGTTTCCATGATAACAACAGCCATTTTGAAAATTCCAAGATATGAAATCAAGTTCTAAACACGCACAACATCATTTCCATTAAGTTTCATTCAATTCTGAGCACTTTACATTTTTTTTCTATTTCCATCTACCATAATAGAATGTGACACTCTGCTTACAAAGATGCATCCATATATTAAGTTTGGAAACCCTAACTTGAGCAATTATCATCTGACAAGACAAATTTCCAGAATATTTGGAAATCCTAACCCATACATTAATTGGATAAATTTCAAAATAATTTTGACACCAATGTAGTATGCGACACTGCCTTCTCAAGATGCGCACACACAACACAATCTGGATACTATAACCCGAGTGACTGAAGATATTGTCTGGACAAAATTCTGGACGGACAAGGTGCAATTCTATAGTCCCCCTCGAGTGGCCGTTGGAGCGACTATAATAAAGGGAAATAACAACTCCAAAAACACTGATCACAGAGTTATGCATTTTGTGCATTGAACTTCTCTTCAATTAGATCAGTCTGTTTTAATACAGTAAAAGCCCTCTAAACCAAAGTTCTAGTAGAGAAGATCTTGATACTTTA
Source organism: Azorinus chamasolen (assembly GCA_963576725.1). Classification (NCBI taxonomy): domain Eukaryota; kingdom Metazoa; phylum Mollusca; class Bivalvia; order Cardiida; family Solecurtidae; genus Azorinus; species Azorinus chamasolen. The sequence continues at coordinate 43,315,919 of OY755243.1, forward strand.
AGGCAGGTAGCTGCTTAATGCAGGGTTAAAAGTCATGCAGAAACCTCTAAGAGGAGCTTTCTGCATGACTTTCACCCTGCATTTAGCTGCCTCTTGTCTCTAAGACTGTTATTTATACTAAATTGAATGTCCGGTTTAGAGGGGTTTTACTGTATGAATATTGAAGTCAATAGCTGTTATACCCTGTATACATCAGCACAAGCTATTTTACGTTTAAACATCTTGAAAAGGGGCAATAATTTCCACAATAGTGGTTGGATGGTTATGAAATTTGCAGCTGCACAGAATTGCAGGTTAGGAAGGATAATTGTAAACTTTTATCAAATCTGAAACAAAAATTTAGAAGCAGATCCCTGGATAAAATTGTCTACAGACAGACGATTACTCCCCCCACCCCCAAAAGAAACCCTGATCTGTTACAATATTTACTTACATCTGATTTGTTCAAAACCTTTAGATACTATTGACCAATTGTCAAACAGCTTGGATCCTGATGAAATGTCAAGTTACTAGGTGTCTAATCTGGACCCAAGCAGTTTACAAATGCCGGTCAGGTCGCTGATTGTGCTTAATAGCATGAAAAGGATTAACATTATAGTGATGTATATATATTTCCACAAGTACTTCTTTTTTTAATCACAAATAATATACAAGCGTGTTTAAAGGAAAATGTGTCACCTGTCAGCAGAAGTTTGACGAAAACGAGTGTTTATGACAAATGGACTGACAGTCGAAACAACATTTACATTATGTCTCCCTTACTAGAAGATATTTTATGGTGCTTACTTTGCCCATGCTGATCCCTTGCCACTACACGCTTGGCAATGATGTTCACCCCTACTGTGTAGGCTGATGCTACAAAGTATCTTCCTGGTTCAGAAATGATGTCTACATCTTCCTCCACAGGAAAGTACTTGTCAAGGGCCATGTTCACCACACCAGCAATCTGTGGATAGAAAGTCATGAAACACAAGACTGGACACTGAAAAATGGCAGAGATGCTTCTTGTTACATAAAAATAAAAGTGCCATATAAGTATTTTCAAAGTGCATATGTGATAAATAAGGGTGAAACGGTATCTAATTACGGTACACATGTACCGCGGTTTTTCACTTACGGTTCGGTTTTCGGTATTATTTTCCACTTTACGGTACATACCGAACATTTCGTAATGTCTAGGGACGAATCTGCCGTAATAATATAAAAGCTGTTCTCTGATTCGTTCATTCTATAAATAATATCCAATTAGATTATGTGTTAAGTACATTACTCTTAGTTTACATACATGGCTTCTCCGGAGCGAAACGAAAGTGCATATTTCAATTGGGGACCAGTTTGAAACTGTTCCCAAATTGAAAGATGCACCAACAAGCTTCTGGTCGAACGTTTGGAAGTCTTTTGGCTTTCGGGAAGGCCAGTCTGAGAGCAGAATGGCAACATGTCATGTAAGCGTTGTTTCGGGGACGTGTCGTATAAAGCACGTTGATCGCTAACTGACTGTTGTAGAAATTACTAATGATAGACAAGTGAGTTAGTTATTAATCCTTACTGTGCTGGGTATTATTATATAATAGACTTAAACTCTGCTCTGAGATTTTCAACCATAGTCCATTGAAAACTGTGGGACCAAGATAAGCTGTGTTGTTAAAATGTGAAATTTGAATGTGACAGCTGCTCAGGGCTTACACTGTTTGCAATGCACCTTGGTTGGAACTCTTATAGTGAGGCTCAATTTCAATTACCATCCTACATGTCACAATGTTTAAACTTGTATAATATTCATAGACAAACAGTGCAGTCCAAGATTAAAAAACTTCTAATAGTATCTACATTGTTTGCAATGCTTTATTTACTTGTTTCCAGCACATTGTTGGTTATTTTAAAGTTCCAGTTGAAGAGATTATGAAATAAGGAGATTTGTATTTTAAGGGTCTATGACATGGTGTTCAGTATTACATTATTTTAAGTGTTTTTCCCTTAAATACTTGACTGTTAATAATTTTAAGAGATTAATCAGCATCACTGTTAGCTGTGGCAGTTACTGATTCTAGTCAAATAAAATTAATTCAAAAGGTTTTTTTTGTAGGTAAGCTTCAAAATTATGTTTACAAGATAAAAATTTGTGTACCGAAAATGTACCGAACCGTGGCTCATGTACCGTGTACCGAACCGAACCGTGGAGGTAGTGTACCATTTCACCCCTAGTGATAAATACAAAAACACTTCAATGTTGACTCCTATGTATCCCCCCACCGCAACTTCGTTTGTGGGGATATAAAGAGGTTGACTATCTTGTTACAATGGTTTAGTAGAAGTTTTGAGAGATAAAGGAAACATAATGAACTACAGACTTTACTTAAATTTTACCCTGAAGAATACCAAAGTGTTTGGTCGAAATGTCAGTAGTTAAAGTAAAGTCTACACCAGGCATCTGAGATTGTTCGATTTACTTTACCTTTTATCAATACACATTCAAATGGAACAGCCCTCACAGTCCCAAAGTTTGAAAGTCAATACTTTCCCCCTTTTTATTCTATAGAAATATATGTTTTTAAGACGAGTTCGAACAGACTACTTATTCAGCATGTTGAAGTCATTTGCCATCTCCAAAATGTATGTTTACACATATTTATCGGTGTTTGTATTAAGGTTACAAGTCTCAGTCTAGTTAAGATTCCAGAAGTGAATTTGATATTTTGATCAATACCAGCATTGCATGCCCCAGTGATAATGGTCATGCCAGTTAAACCACAGCTTTATGTAATACAAGTAAGCATGCTAAAGCCAGCTAATTAAGTAAACTGTTTAATGCTTTCCTCATATAAACACCTTTCCATGCATTTGGAAACAGAGTAGACCCAGATCAGATGGCTACTATATGAGCCATTTGATCAGGGCCTTTCATTTGCTTTTGATGTGATAGTGATTCGATTCTACAGTTTTTGTCAAAGCAAAACCTTTCCTTGAAAAGTTTGCAATATAAAAGCTTATGTATATTTAGGATCATCATGATGTCATTAATTCTTCTATGAATATTTAACAGGGAAAGAGTTAACAGCATTCCAAGACAGAAATTATCATTTTGTGTGTAAAATGACAGGTTTTCTGTCACTTCATGCTTGGTATCAAAGATTACTTTCAACCTTTCTCTACTAAGGTTGACCTGGTGCCCTATCTAATGATCAGTCACAGCCGGGATGGTTTTGCAAAAGTCTACAGTGATATTTTAAAAACACCAAGCTTTATTTCTCATCTTAAACTAACTTTTGACTAACATTTTAACAAAGATGAAATTTCTTATTGTAAATGCTTTTACATTTCTACTACTTAGAGAGGAAATTATGATGTAGTAAATATGACCAGCATCAGCATGAATTCTTTCGACACTATCATAGACCAGTTTGTGACAAGTAACTTGCCATCTCATTAGGGTCCAAACTGTTTTAAACTTTTAACTCTGATTTTTGAAATGATATTTCAAGAAAATGTAATTTTGGATTTGAAACAGCCAACATATTTTGCAGATGAAAGTTAATATAGTTTCGATTGTATCTGAATATCATAAGGGTCTAAGAGAAATAAAGGTGTGTGAGTGTTAACAGTTATTTATGCTATACTAGTTTTATAAATCAAGGGCACATAAGTGTAGACTCTCTGATTTGATTATGCACATTAAACCAGTTTTGCTCAAACTTTTATAACTACATGTATACACAATTTTTCTAAATATAATAAGGGTCTAGGGAGAATCCAAAGTGCCAGTGTAACATAAAGAGTGTCATTTCTTATAGCTTGAACTTGAACTTTTGAGTCCTAAAGCACTTACTAGCTATATAGTGCTCAGGTCAGAAAATGAACAAATTTGCAAAATCTTGTCTTTTAACCAATCTATAAAATATTCACCTCTAGGAAGGATACAGGGGCAGACTCCTGTCCAGGAAAGCCACCGCCAATATCCAACAAACTCATGTTGAAACCCATTTCAAGTCCAAGATCAAAGACCTTGCGGGCTTGCTGGATGGCCACAGCAAATGCGCTGGCCTCCTCACAGCCACTGCCAACATGGAAGCTGTAGAGCACATACATATTAATCCAATACAGTCAACTCTTGATACAACATTCCAATACAACGGAATTTTTACAAAACGAAATAAATCTGTTGAGAATAAATCAGCAGAGCATTTTTCTAAATTTTCAGATTCTGACATTGGTGTAGAAAATTAGGAGACAAAAGTGCATGTTTTTTCTTTATAATATTCACTATGATGTCTGTTGAACAGGTACTTCCCAATGCATAGTTATCTGCATGTTACAGCCAGATTCTTAAACCTTTTATCCCTTTAATCGGTAAAAGATACGCTTTGCTACACCTTTAAAATCAGTTGGGAATTTCATCCAAGGGAAATTAAGTGTGTATTGCATGTGTAAACAAACTATGCATTGAAGGCGACAACTAAATGTGTGTGGGCGTGAGCTTATAATAATGCTCATTTCAGCACTCATTCTTCCATTTCAAGATTTGAAGAAGTCACTTTTTAAAAGTATGCGCGCTCAACTCGCACTGCCTAAAAAATAATGCAGGATCACTGGAAAAGTGGTGGCATTTCTGCAATTGCACGTCCTAGATTGGACACTGGTCACCTATGGGTTATTTCTGCCAGGTTAAACTGAAATTGGCCCAGCTGTTCCTTTTGACTGCCATAGCAACCAGAGTTGTTGTTGATGGATTTCAAATTATTGAATAACAAGATGTGTTTGTGAAACACTATGCTCCCTCGATATGATATTTGACCCTGAAGGATGACCTTATCTTGACATGTCACCCCTCAAACTGTGCAGCTTCATGTGGTACACATGCATACCAAATATCAAGTCTGTATCTCTACTGGTTCAAAAGTTATGGCCAATGTTAAAGTTGGTGACCTTTGACCATGAAGGATGACCTTGACCTTGACATGTCACCTCTCAAACTGTGCAGCCAAATGAGAAACACATGTATACCAACTATCAAGTCTGTATCTCTACTGATTCAAAAGTTATGGCCAATGTTAAAGTCGGTGACCTTTGACCCTGAAAGATGACCTTGACCTTGAAATGTCACCCCCAAACTGCGCAGCTTCATGAGATACACATGCATACCAAATGTCAAGTCTGTATCTACAGGTTCAAAAGTTATGGCCAATGTTAAAGTCGGTGACCTTTGACCCTAAAAGATGACCTTTACCTTGACATGTTGCCCCTCAAAATGTGCAGCTTCATGAGATACACATGCATACCAAATATCAAGACGCTATCTCTATTGGTTCAAAAGTTATGGCCAATTTGAAGTTGGTGACCTTTGACCCTGAAGGATGACCTTGACATTTCACCCCCCCCCCCCCCCAACTGTGCAGCTTCATGAGATACACATGCATGCCACATATCAAGCCTCTATCTGTACTGGTTCAAAAGTTATGGCCAATGTTAAAGTCAGTGATTTGACCCATATGTTTGACCTCTGACCTTTAACCCTTTCAGGGTTGCCACAAACCAGAGGAAACAAAATTCCCTGACAATTCCCTGACATTTCCCTGACATAATTTCAAATTTCCCTGACACATTTCATCGTGAAATTTGGGTCTTTGTCATAATTTCTGTAATTCGTAATGGATTTTTAAAATATATAACATTCATTCTCATGTATTCAAAATTCCCTGACAATTCCCTGACATTTGCCTGTATTTTCAAAATTCCCTGACAGTTCTCAAAATTCCCTGACAATTCCCTGACCTTGAAAAAAATTTAAATTTCCCTGACTTTTCCCTGACGCGTGGCAACCCTGCCTTTCCCTGTTCTTTACAAGTAGCCCAAATTTCAATACCTACTGAATATTCATTAACAAAATAGTTATAAAGAAATATAGAAGGTGGAACATTGTAGCCATTTTAGAAAGTAAAGAAACAGATATATCATATTATATTAGCAAACAGAGCAGACCCTGATCTAGGAGCCGTCTGATCTGGGTCTACTCTGTTTGCAAATGCGTGAAAACACGTTAATATGAGGGAAAGGGTTAAGGATGACCTTGACCTTGACATGTCATCCCTCACAATGTGCGGATTTATGAAATACATATGCATGCCAAATATCAAGTCTCTATCTGTACTGGCTCAAAAGTTATGACCAATGTTAAAGTTACAGACAAACAAACAGAGAATTTGACCTTTGACCCTGAAGAATGACCTTTACCTTGACATGTCACCCCTCAAAATGTGCAGCTTCATGAGATACACACGCATGCCAAATATCAAGTCTCTATCTGTACTGGTTCAAAAGTTATGGCCAATGTTAAAGTCGGTGATTTGACCCATGTGTTTGACCTCTGACCTTTAAAGATGACATGTCACCAATGTTAAAGTTGCGTTAAAGTTACAGACAAAAAAACAGACAACTTGACCTTTGACCCTGAAGGATGACATTGACCTTGACATGTCACCACTCAAAATGTGCAGCTTCATGAGATACACATGCATACTGGCTCAAAAGTTATGACCAATGTTAAAGTTGCTGACAAACAAACAGACAAACAAACAGACAGGGCAAAAACAATATGCCCCCCAGATCTGATCTGGGGGGCATAATAAAAATGAAAGAGAATTAAAATTTCTTTTGCAACCCCCACCAATGTAATTTTAATAGGCCGCCGTTCTGACCCACCCAGGGAGATTTTCCTGGAATAGCCCTGTTGATTAATTATTATCTGAATTTTGTTAACCCACCAAGAGAATCAAAATTCATAATATACTCCCCACCTAGAGAATCAAAATTACCCCCCCCCCAACCCAACAAAATCACACACCTAAAACAAGAGGGCCATGATGGCCCTGATATCAGAGGAGAAGATACTCAAATATTTCACTATTTGTTTCTAAAGAAAACTGGCCACCCCTGGGGCGGGGCCAATTGACCCCAGGGCTACAATTCATTTAATAATTTCAACTTTTGTAGAGGACCTGTACATGATGTTATGTGCCAAGTTTCAGGAGAAGATTTTCAAAGTTTTCACTATATATATTTCTATTGAAAACTGCCTACCCCTGGGGCAGGGCCAATTTAACCCCAGGAGCATAATTTATATAAGGTTTTGTAGAGGACCTGAACATGATGCTATGTGCCAAATATGAAAGCTAAGAACCTTCCCGTTTCAGAGATGAAGATTTTCAAAGTTTTCACTATATATTTCTATTGAAATCTGCCCACCCCTGGGGCGGGGCCAATTTTGACCCCAGGGCCATAATTTATATAACTTTCTTAGAGGACCAGAATATGATGCTATGTGCCAAATATGAAAGCTAAGAACCTTCCCGTTTCAGAGATGAAGATTTTCAAAGTTTTCACTAAATATTTCTATTGAAAACTGCCCACCCCTGGGACAGGGCCAATTTTGACACCAGGGCCATAATTTATATAACTCTTGTAGAGGACCTGAACATGATGATATGTGCCAAATATGAAAGGTGAGAACCTTCCAGTGTCAGAGGAGAAGATTTTCAAAGGTTTCATTATGTTTCTATTGAAAACTGACCACCCCTGGGGCGGGGCCAATTTTGACCCCAGGGGCATAATTTATATAACTTTTGTAGAGAACCTGAACACGATGCTATGTGCCAAATATGAAAGCTGAGAACATTCCAGTTTCAGAGGAGAAGATTTTCAGTTTTCACTATATGTTTCTATTGAAAACTGCCCATCCCTGGGGCGGGGCCAATTTTGACCCCAGGAGCATAATTTATATAACTTTCGTAGAGGACCTGTACATGATGCTATGTGCCAAAGATGAAAGCTGAGAACCTTCCAGTTTCAGAGAATAAGATTTTCAAAGTTTTCACTATATGTTTCTATTGAAAACTGCCCACCTCTGGGGCGGGGCCAATTTTGACCCCAGGGCCATAATTTATAAAACTTTTGTAGAGGACCTGAACATGATGCTATGTGCCAAATATGAAAGCTGAGAACCTTCCGGTTTCAGAGGAGAAGATTTTCAAAGTTGTACTATATGTTTCTATTGAAAACTGCCCACCCCTAGGGCGGGGCCAATTTTGACCCCAGGGGCATAATTTATATACCTTTTGTAGAGGACCTAAAGATGATGCTATGTGCCAAAGATGAAAGCTGAGAACCCTGTGGATTCAGGAGAAGATTTTTAAAGGTTCAAATTGTTGACGACGGACACCGCACGACGCACGCCGACGGACATCAGGCAATCACAAAAGCTCACCCTGAGCACTTTGTGCTCTGGTGAGCTAAAAATATAACAATAAAAAGAACAACACTTGTAAACGAACGTAATAAATGCATTTAGAGAATCATAAAGATTTTACAGAAACTGATTCTGTTAAATTCTTACAAATTAGTATCCATGGTTTATATTTCAACATTTAAATTTACATTATCAGTGCATGTCATGTGAATAATCTAGTGCATGTCATGTGAATAATCTAGAATTTTTAGCTCGTCTGTTTCGAAGAAAAGTCGAGCTATTGTGATCACCGGGTCATTGTCGTTGATGTGCAAAAACTTTAATGTAGCTCATTACTCGAAAAGTATAAGAGGTATCAACATGAAACTTCATAGGTTAGTAGATCTCATTGAGGGGATGGCCCCTATTAACTCTTGATTTCAAATTTTTTGAGTTATGGGCCCTTTCTTTTTTACAATTTTTTATTTAGCTCGACAAGCACCAAATCAGACGAGCGTTGGTGCCGCACGCGGCTCTTGTTACCAGGGGTGAGAATGGCCGTTGGTGAAAAAAGAGGAAAATTGGCAGGGATCAAGGGGGCCGCAAAATGAAATATAGCTTTCCTGAGCACTTCAGGAGCCTTCTCCTGCATTTTCACTTGGGTCTGTCATTCATGTGTTTTTTTACAATTATACTTGCATGTCATACATGATGAGCTGTGTTTACATGTCCATACAATTTACATTCAGTTTATTATTGGATCCATTCAACATTGCCAGATTAATTTCTTGTCAAACACAAGCAATTAAAACTTACACGTTTTAAAAATGAAATCAAATGGAACTCGGTGATCACAGATAAAGATACAAAATTTGATTTTTAAAGTTGGCATGGTATTGTAGCAGTTAACTTTCTAGACAAGATTCACCAAAGTTCACATTACAGTCACAATTTCTAGTCAAAGTTCACATTCAAACTCTGATTCTGATTACTTTTTTATGTCAATAAACCATCTTCTAATTCATTAAACTGGTTTATTAAAAACAAAATATAACTTTTCTGAATCGATACATCTTGACCAGTTCCTTTAACATTACCTATGAATAGCTATTGACAGACAACTTTCTGGTGAATACTTGACATTACAGGTTTTTACCCGTGACTGGAAATCCGCTGTTTCAACAACTGGACATGTTTAATGCTTTTCAGAAGGTTCTTATATGCTACGCAGTCGCGTTTTCCGTTATTCATTTGTTTGGAACAAAGTTTACACAAGGTTCCCTCGTCCGAAGTTTACTTTCAGTTTCACGAAGTCGTCGCCAATTATCACTTTTCTTGTTTCTTTACCGAATGTCAACGTAATTTCTTTCTCTAGCCATCTTGGGTAGAACTTGTTTTCCACACTGTTATCGTAATCTCTGCCTATGCTTCTCATTCTTGACAGTACAGATACAGAATTTCATATCACGGACGCCATCTTGGAAATGTTGAACGAACACTGCATAATACGAGCGTTTTGATTGGCTGTAGGACAAGAGTCTCGTTATTCGATTAGCTGAACCGAAATCTCGCTATTAACGTGATATAAACGTTGCTAACGCGGATTTACTTGGAATAGTGAAAGAATATTTCGGCAAATAATAATTTCCTGAATTAATCGCCATAACCCCCCCCCCCCCCCCCCCCCCCCCTCTACAAATTTCTCATTGGATTTACATCGATCTCAAAAACGGCCCTGAGTGAAACGAAATCCGCGGAAAATTCTCACCCCTGTGTTACATTTATGCAATTACTTTTTGTCAAGGCAACTTGCAAACCCAAATGACAGTCCAGTGTGTCATTGTGTTGCCACACTTGTGCATTAGTCTGACAGTCTTTCACTTTGTCCTTTTGACATCATACATGCTTCTGTGGTTCTGTTATTGTTTTGAAACAGGAAAGAGTTTTGTTTACAGTTGCTTACAGGGTGGGGTAAATTAGTTACAATTCTATTGGTGGTACCCCTGATTTTGACTGTGTCGCGCGATTCCCCCTTTTTCTGAAAATCCCACCTTTTTCATTGGAGAGGGCGCCTAGTCGCGCACTAAAGTTTCAATATTACTTTGCTAAAAAGTTCCCTCACTCAGGCTGTCGAAACAGTTTGTAGCGAGTACCGGTATAGCTTTTAATTCATATCGATTCTGAACCGGATGTTTATCAACTGTCATGTATAGGTAAGGCTAAAACGCGGTTCGGTACAGTAACTTAGCTATCATATTCTATGGGACCTCGGCAATTCCAGATACGTGAACAGTTGTCTGCCCAAGATCTACAGTTTTTTGTGACTACTCTTTTAATTAATTGTGCTTATGATAAAACACCACTCACAACTGATTATTTATAACTCGTGGAGTAAAGTAATGTTTGCCTGTCCCTGCCCGACTTTTAGTCTAGAGACTATGCCCATAACATGAATAAATTGATCTCCCTTTTAGTAAAATGAAATGAAAACAGTAAAAATGTGTGTCTGCTATAAATATCGTCAAATAACAATATATTAAAGAAAATCAGCGACTACTTTGGGGTATGTACCCTTCCTATAACCAAAATCAGCCCAATTCAAGTGTCAGAGACATTCCCGTAGAAAGCTGAGAAATCAAGTGTCGAATCCATTGCGCTAGATTTGCATTTATATTGTTGTGAAATAAAAATCCCCCCTTTTTTTAACAAATCGCCCCTAATTTTCAAAGGAAGGGGGGAAAATCGCCCCTCTTTTTAAAATCCTGGCTGCAACACTGTATTTTAACTGATTTCATGGTAAATTATTTCTCCTGTTATTAAACATACCTGATGCCCATGACATTGAGATCCAAAGACTTGGCCACCTCCAGTAGGTACCCAGCCTTGGATGGATGACAGCCAAACTTAATACCCAACTCACACTGCACTTTAAAGTTGCTGGGAGGCAAAATTCGCAGCACACACCTGAAAAACAATTGGTGCATGTATATTTCAGAGTTCCAGATAAAGTTTACTCTGTGAACATTCATATAACAAATAAGTAGTAAGAATGGTTTTAGTTGGTAAATCTACAAATAAAGGAATTATTCAAGGGTGTATTCGGTATTTCCATGATTTTTTTTCTGAATTCCCTGATTTTTCCATGATAAAATTTGAAATTTCAGTTTTCCGTAATTTTCCCAGGCAGACCTAATTTTCCATGACTTTTCCTGGTCTGTGTGAACCCTGGCTCCTGACAAGTTTTTTTTGTAAATGAAGCCAAAGGTCAAGGTCCAGGTCACATTGACCTATAAATAGTATGCGATACTCTGCCATCCAAAGATGTACTCACACACCATATTTGGTGATCCTAGCTTAAGTAGTGTAAGAGATATGCTGCGGACAAGCTTTTTTTGTAAATGAGGTCAAAGGTCAAGGTCACAATGACCTAAAATAATATGAGACACTCCACCATCACATGATAACTCACACGTCATATTTAGTGATCCTAGTCGATTCAGTATAGGAGGTATGCTCTGGACAAGTTTTTTCTGTAAATGAAGCCCAAGGTCAAGGTCACATTGACCTATAAATAGTATGTGACACTCCACCATCCAAAGATGTACTCACACACCATATTTGGTGATCCTAGCTGAAGTAGTGTAGGAGATATGCTGCAGACAAGCTTTTTTTGTAAATGAGGTCAAAGGTCAAGGTCACATTGACCTAAAAATAGTATGTGACACTCTGCCATGCCAAGATGTACTCACACACCATATTTGGTGATCCTAGCTGAAGTAGTGTAGGAGATATGCTGCAGACAAGCTTTTTTTGTAAATGAGGTCAAAGGTTAAGGTCAAGGTCACATTGACCTATAAATAGTACACGACACCCTGCCATCCCAAGATAAAATCACTCACATTTGGTGACCCTGGCTGATTTGGTATAGGAAATATGCTCCGGACAAGTTTTTTGTGTGAATGAAGCCCAAGGTCAAGGTCACATTGACCTATAAATAGTATGCAACACTCAGTCATCCCAAGATGTACTCACACACCATATTTGGTGATCCTAGCAAAAGCAGTGTAGGAGATATGCTCCGGACAAGCAAAATCTGCATGCACTAACACACACACACACACACACACACACACACTAACGGACGGTTAAATAGCTTGCTATATGCCCCAAAGCCTATCCTTGGGGCATAAAAAGAAAGGGGTTAAAAAGAACTCACACTAAAACAATATGTCTCCCTTCTGCGAAGGCAAGACATAATGACATCATGAATATCAATGATAATGAATCTTTTATAATGACATTATGAACTAGACTATCACTAAAGGTGATTGTTACCCCCACCCACCACCTTGTTAAAAGATCCAATGACTTCAATACAAAAGGTAATAGCTCAATAATCCTTTCATCCACACTTGTGGAAAGAAATATCTACACATTATTATAAATGTATATGCAAAATTTGAGGTTCAATGGTGAAGAAATGTAGAAGTAGTACTTGAGAAGTTATGCTCTGGACAAAAACATAGTTAAGAAAAGTAACAAAGGGGAATAACTCCCTCAATAATGAATTTAGACTAAGGTGTACCTACAATACATGAGAAGTTATGCTCCAGACAAAAATTTGCTTCTGAAAAGTAACAAAGGGGAATAACTCCCTTAAAAATGAATTTAGAGTTACAACCCTTGTTGACTGCACATCCTCTCATCACCCTCATAATGTGTACCAAGTTTGAAGACAATATCATAAACAGGTTTCAAGACAGAGGGCCATGAGGCCCTGAAGCGCTCACCTGAGATAACCCCCGGGGCGAGGCCATTTTTGACCAAGAAGTCATCATTTGTACAACCTTGATAGAGAACCACAAGGCAAAGCAGTATGCCATTAATTAAAGGTCTAAGCCTTATGGTTTCAGAGAAAAATAATATTTCATATTTTTCCCCATGAAAAACTGATAAGCCCCAAGGCAGGGCCAAGTTTCGCCCAGAGGTCAGGGTCGTAAGTTGAACATTCTTGGCAGATGACCACAAGCCAAGCTACATATTTTTAGAGGACCATTCAAAGGTCTAGGCCTTACAGTTTCAGAAGATTTTTAAAGATTTTCCTATGAAAAACTGATAAGCCCTTGGGCGGGCCATTTTTGGTCCGGGGACATAATTTGAACAATCTTTGTAGAGGACCATTAGATCATGCTACATACCAATTATCAAAGGTCTAGGCCTAACAGTTTCAGAGCAGAAGATTTTTAAAGATTTTCCTATGAAAAACTGATAAGCCCTTGGGCGGGACCATTTTTGGTCCAGGGTCATATTTTGAACAATCTTTGTAGAGGACCATTAGATCATGCTACATACCAAATATCAAAGGTCTAGGCCTTACAGTTTCAGAAGAAGATTTTTAAAGATTTTTCTATGAAAAACTGATAAGCCCTTGGGCGGGGCCATTTTTGGTCTGGGGGTCATAATTTATACAATCTTTGTAGAGGACCATAAGATCATGCTACATACCAATTATCAAAGGTCTAGGCTTTACAGTTTCAGAGAAGATTTTTAAAGATTTTCCTATGAAAAACTGATAAGCCCTTGGGTGGGGCCATTTTTGGTCCAGGGTCATCTTTTGAACAATCTTTGTAGAGGACCATTAGATCATGCTACATACCAAATATCAAAGGTCTAGGCCTATCAGTTTCAGAAGATTTTTAAAAAATTTCCTATGAAAAACTGAGAAGCCCTTGGGCGGGGCCATTTTTGGTCCGGGGTCATAATTTGAACAATCTTTGTAAAGGACCATAAGATCATACTACATGCCAAAGGTCTAGGCCTATCAGTTTCAGAGAAGAAGATTTTTAAAGATTTTTCTATGAAAAACTGATAAGCCCTTGGGCGGGGCCATTTTTGGTCCGGAGTCCCGGAAAAACGCGAATGACGGATGACGGACGGACAAGGTGATTCCTATATAGCCCCCACCACAGGTGGTGGGGGTATAACAAGGGGTTTTAATCTTTACCGAACCTTTATTGATTCATAAGCTAGGAGCTGTCTGATCTGGGTCTACTGTTTGCAAAGGCATTAAAAAGCATATCAATTGAATGAAAGTTCAGATAATAAATATATTTCTGTATTTAATACTTCTTAGAACTGTTACCTCTGAGAAATAAGAGATTTTGACTGAACAATAACATTCATATCTGCAGCTATATGGTGGTAGGCAACAACATAAACACAAGAGAAGGACTAACACAAACAGGGAAGGGACTACTGTCCATTTCAATATACTTTGTCACTGAATATAAACCGAGATTTTTTTTTAATTTCGAGTCAGACTGAACTTAAATCTACTTCATTTGATCACATCGATTTTCAGGAACTCCCATGCTAAATATCCCTTAATGTCGTGCAGTAACAAGGAAGAAAATGCTGAAAATGCATTTTCTACATGCAAATTTGAGCTGTTTCTTTGCAAATGGCCGCCGTACATAAGTTCATGTATGATGTCAACTTTTAACCCTTTACCTGATAGAAGCGGCTTTTAGCGTGTTTGATTTATTCCTCCGCTGAAGAAAATAGTTCAAATTCATACAGTCATGAACATATTGCATAATAAATATTTTCTATATCCTAGTAGGTGGTAGCTTAAAGCAGGCTGAAAGTAAAGCAGAATGCGCCTTAAGGCGCATTCTGCTTTACTTTCAACCTGCTTTAAGTGGTCATATGTCTTCAAAACTAGAAACAGGCTATTGGGTAAAGGGTTAAAGCTATAATTACCCTCAGAAAAAATAGAACGTTCCACTCGACGTCATTCATCCGCCATTTGCAATTTAAAATAAACATGTTTACAATGGGAAAACATTGTTTTTAGGCCTGAAATCTTTATTTAAAGATTGATTCAAGGGAAACTCGAACACAGAGTTCCTGAGAAACGAAGGCACAAGTGGTTTAAATCTGATCTAAATCCAGTAAAATGAAAAAAATCTCGATTCAAATTCAGTGACAAAGTAAATTGAAATGGACAGTAGACTAAATGGTATGTAACAGTCAATTTGGTTAAACATTTGACCTACAAGTGAATGTCTAAACAAAGCACCAAGCAAAATCTGTCATTTCTTAGAATATTTAGCCAATATCTTTTCCAAAGCATTGCAAAGGTCACAGTTCCTTCTAAAAGCTGGATACATACAAAGCTCCTGGTCAGACTGTGTTAGTGAGAATATTCTTGTTGACTTAACTAAGAAAGATGCATGATACTAAATTTCTTACCCTTTATTCCACGAGAATTAATGTATAGTAGAAAATTGTGTCTGTAAGACACAGCGATGCCAATGGTGCTTGACAATGAAAAAACTATGACAACCAACTGCACATACAAGCATGACACACAGACAGACGGACGTGACACACAGACAGATGGACGGGTGCAAAACATAATGTCCCCTGACTAGTGATGTAACAATACATCGAACTATCGTGATAGTTCTCTATCCTAGTTACACTATCAATAAATATTTCCAATTGACAATAGACTATTGCGATAGTTGCTCTGACTATCGATAGTTTCGATAGTTCTTTCATATAATTGGCATTGTGTTTTCAAGATGGCGTCGACCATCGCGGAGATCGAGTTTGTTAAAAACAAAAGCAGTAAAACACAAGTGGCAAAGCCCAATTCATTTTAAGTCATTTCCACAAACATTTTTTTGTAAGTATTTACAGCAAAGTTATATCTTACACTATGCAAATTTGCATTTACAAGTTTTCGAATCTTGGCAATAACTATTGCAATAGTATTACAATAGTTTCCAGCAATAGCAATAGTATCACAATAGTACTTTCAGCAATAGCAATAGTATTGCAATAGTCAAAACTGGACCCAATAGTCAGCCCTACCCCTGACTATTCAATAGTCAACGGGGGCATAAAAAATAATGATATCGTGAATATTAGTTAGATTAATTGTTAAACAGGAGGGCCATGATGGCCCTGATATCGCTCACCAGACAATCAGAGGAGAAGATCTTCAAAGTTTTCACTATGTTCTATAGAAAACTGGCCACCCCTGGGGTGGGGCTTCATTTCTTTATAGCATGACTTGACTGAAATTAGCACACAGTTTGGATTCTGATCCGACGCATACCGGTATGTATCTTCATATGTGGTTTGTACATGAGTTAATTGTAAGATTGATATGCATTAACCCTTTCCTCCATAAAAACGCCTTTCTACGCCTCTGTAATAGTCACTTTATGAAACCATTGTGATAAATAGAGCATTTGCTCCATAGGAGTAAATGCTCTATTTATCATAATGGTTTCAAATCTACACAATTCTGAAAATTTCCTTTTCTCTAATTAATGCTCCTTATCAGTAGATTTATTCAAAGAGGTAGGATCTGAAAATAGCCTATGAGGGAATGGGTTAAAAACAGTGTGAACAAACAGACACTAATTCTGAAGCAGACAACTTTATAGAGTTTTGACCAGGAATTTGACCTTTCCAATGATTGCACAACACAGACTGAGTATCTGGAGTCCTTCTAGCTAAGGTGAATACTGTAAAAGTCTATTTTAAAGTATAACCAACAGGGCAGGGCCAATTTTAACCGCAGAACTATGATATTAACCAATTTCATTAAGGTATCATAAGTAAATCTATACACCAAATATCTAAGCTCTGTGACATGTAGTTTTTGACAAGAAGATTTTTAAAATTTTCCCAATGCCTAACCTAAGTGAACCCAGCATTCTGCTACTTGTACAGAAAACAGAACAACAGTCAGCTTGAGAAAACTGGCCACCCCTGGGACGGGGCCAATTTTGACCCCAGGGGCATAATTTATATACCTTTTGTAGAGAACCTGAACATGATGCTATGTGCCAAATATGAAAGTTGAGAACATTACAGTTTCAGAGGAGAAGATTTTCAAAGTTTTCACTATATATTTCTATTGAAAACTTGAAACCCCCGGGGCGGGGGCAATTTTGACTCCAGGGACATAATTTATATAACTTTTGTAGAGGACCTATAGGTGATGCTATGTGCCAAAGATGAACGCTGAGAACCCTGTAGATTCAGAGGAGAAGACTTTTAAAGGTTCAAATTGTAGACGACGTACGACGCACAACAAACGCCGACAGACGACAGACATCAGGCGATCACAAAAGCTCACCCTGAGCACTTTGTGCTCTGGTGAGCTAAAAATAGTGCACAGATACAGGAAGTTTTGGCCATGGCAGAAGCTGTATAATCATATCTATATATATCATATGCAAACTGAGCAGACCCTGATCAGGCGGTTCTTATAGGATTTTAAGGAATAAAGGGTTAATCACACCCACACGCATCTATTTATACTAAAGGGCTACATTCCTGTAAACTGCATTTTGTCGGACATAATTCCTATCCTTTATAACAATTCTTCATGTTTGATTTATTGAAATATATTACAATGCTAAAATTTTCTTGACTAAATCACAAGAGACTGAACCAAAGATGACCATCTTACTTTGCAGTGGGAAAGATTTTCTTGATCTTGTGGAGTTCAGCCTCATTGTCAAAGGTCATCATGGCCACATTGTTCTTGGCAGCATACTTCAACATGGACTGCTGTTTGCATGGGTTGGCATAGACAATACGCTCAGGTGAAACATTCAGGTCCAGGACCTTCTGGATCTCTCCCTATATAAAGAAAAGTCATTATTTTGTCAACAAAAGTTTCTTCAAAACAGCAAAAAAGCAAAGACAGCAATTTACCAGTAATGTGATTGTATGGGTATGTGATGCTTGTACTAATTTTCTTTTTATATTGCCAATATCAAGATATTTTCTTTACAAATATATAATGAGTTTTTGGTATGAAGGCAAAATATTCATTATTTCCCTCATAAACCAAAAGTTTTTGTGAGATGTTATGCTATGCTAGTGATATATATTGAAACAGGCCAATAGCTAATCAGAGCTAAAATTGCTGTATTCTAATGTTTAATATAGTATTGTCACTCACTCAGAAGCTATTAAATTTAATTTTAATCTGGCCAGTGGTGTTACAAGATATCATTCAAGCTTTTCCTTTCAGTTGCCATGGAATCCAGAGTACTAAGTCTATGTGTATATATATATGGAATGCAAATTTTTTGGAAAAGGACTATCAAAGAAACATCCATGCTCAATCTCATTAATTGACAGCCAGTGGCTTCAGAGGAGATGTTTAAATGAAATAATTGACGGATGGACGGACTGATGATGGACAGTGAGCTCACCAAATTTGCTGGAAAATGAGACTGTTTTCTATTGTGGCAATTTAGACATGTTAACCATGTCAAAAGTAATATATGAACTGATAAAAAAGTCATTCATAATGTAAGCTCTCCATTGGATATATCGTCCACTTCCCTCTTATCGAACCTCACCTTGCATTCGAACCTTTCAATGTTTTGGGTATCATCAATTCGTGTGTACCGGTGCTTTATATTGATAACAACACGCAATAACTGTAAACGGGAAATATGCGACAAAAACAGGTAATTACAGACTATTTTTCCTGCAGCTATGCTAAAAATGATAAAATACTTAATACTTTATTCAATCAAATCAGAAAAATATAGTATATCAACATAAATTTAGAAGTTTACCGACACTGAAAATGTTTTGACAGCTCTCCTCTTCGGCTGCTGCTGCAAAGGTCACGTGACCATGGTGAAAATCATGTGACTATGTATTTATACGTTACAGTTCAAAAATTCTATTCCATTGAATCTTTGACAGAGTTTTTTTTTTAAAAAAAATTCCTTACATTTTTTTCAATTTATATTTCAGCTACATCCAACAATACTCACGCCCACTAGCACTGGCTTAAGCAGTATTCAATTTTTCAAAACTAATGACATCAAAACTAATGATCCTGAAGGGTCAGAAATTATAACAAAACTGAGAATGAAGTAAGAGGCAACTCTTTATGGCCGCCCCACAATCACTTAACAGCTGCTTTTGTGAAGTACATTAATTCTGAAAGTAGTAGATCCTTCAAAAGTAAAAGCAGCAATGCAAAAAGAGACATTTAGCTAATGTCCAATGTTAAAATTTAATTAGTTAAAATTATTGACTGTTTTGGATCGGACTTTTTGAACTGCACTGTAATTTTTAAAAGGTTCGGTAAGCAGGTGAACTTTTTTGTGACCGCCATTTTGTTTTGGCTGTTGGGGTGGTGGGGAACACTTGATGATTTTTGGATTGTTAGACGAGGAAAAAAATACTATACTATTTCAAGATACATATAAAAGATTATTTTGAATTGATGATTTATTACTTTCTTCATTATTCACGGTAAACGTGTTCTGATCCTGGTCAACTATTAAGAGGTTCGATAGACGGTGAGACCACGCTAACTGGAATTATCTATAACTACATGTATATTTCGACCTATCAGAGGCTACCACACCCATTACCATGGCAACCAACTCTTACAAAACACCTACAATTAAATCAGGGTACCCATACACCCCTACATACTATCAGAGGGGTATTTTCTTTTGCAATATTTCATTTCAGTCAAAATCATTTGTGTTGGTACAGTGGTAGAAGTCTTATGAGTACCAAGGTAGGGTTTGACTGAGAACATTTAACAACATTGATCACACATATTCTTAATAGGCTTCTTAAACCTGGACTCAGATTATATTGCTCTTGTACCTTGCTGGCACAGTCAAAAGATGCTCCAATGTCAGCGAGAACCTTGAGGACAGGATAGTCATCGTTGCACTTGACAGCTGAAATGAATATGATCTTGGTCATATACAAAACATAGGCTGATAATAACTCGGACACTATCATGTTCATGTACAAAACATTGGCTGATAATAATTAGGACATGATCCTGGTCATGTACAAACATAGGCTGATAACAACTAGGTCAGATAAACAATCTCACAGATTTGTAACTCATCATACTCAGACGGAGACAATTGTCTATTTTAAATCCAAGTAAAATTTTAGTACAGGTAGATGATTTTCTATAGCAGTTGTTTAATCAGGGTCTGCTCTGTTTGCTTATGGTATAATACAGATCTAATTCTACAGTTTCTGCCTGAGCCAAATTGTCCTGTGTTCATATGCCATTATAAATAATAATCTAATTAATATTCATGACGTCATTATTTCTTATATGAACATTCATGGAGTAAATGGTTAAAGTAATCAAGTCCATTTCTATATTAAACACAACATAGTTGATGGATAGGCCCTATCGAAGTCCTCAAAAATTCAGTGTATCAACTCTTTATTCCATGAAAGTGTGTAAAAAATAATGGATAATAGGGGCAGTTTTGTGCATAATGAATGAATGAATGATTACCCTTAACTAACAGAAAATTTCATCAAAACTAGAATTGTGTCCATAGGACATGAATGTCCAATGAAATTGTCTCTAATTCTGGCCCAATTTTAGATGATTTTTTCTTTACAAAGTTCCATAACTTTGGCAGAAATGGTCACTGCAAAATATTACTTCTTTTATAACCATGTTCATTAACAAGGTTGTTTATATGTGAAAGTTTAAATCAAATCCTCAAAGTGGTGTATGAGGAGTTGGATTCACAAGATATTTTCACTATATGCTTTATAGTAAAATAATTTACAAAGTCTCATTATAATTGGTCATAGCAAAAACTCCCTTCTTAACGACCATCTCTATATACCGGGGTGTTTCATCTGTGAAAGTTTCGAAATAATTCCTCCCAGTGGAGTATGAGGACATGAACACAAATGATTTCTTTCACTACAGTAAAACGCGATAATCCGTGGAGCGATCTTCGAGTATATGGTCTAATCCGTGGGAGTTTGTACAGGAAATATATTACTTTAATACAACCATGTACAGTGTAATCCGAGTCTCGATAATCCAATTTTTTGAGCACGCGTCCCGTTCCCTTCAATCAATTACTTCATTAAATTACCTGCCTAATCTAAGCATGCATTGCGGACACTTTGAAGTCAATTTATCACACCTCATTAACTGATGTATTGCGACACCTCATAGGAGAAGGCGGCCCTGTGTTTGTTTTGCAACTGAGTGTGAATAACACCGGCTCCAATAGTAGGCGGTAATTATGAGTTGAACTTGTACAATGCATATATATCATAATGCATCGAATCTTTCCTTATTTAAGTGATAATGGTAAACACCATTCACAGCTGCGACCGAAGTTTCACTGTAGTTTGTACGGGTCTGTTCAACGGACCCTTCACAATAATCCTAAAATTTGTTTCAAACCATTACACCTAGAACAGTCGTAACTTATACAGGGTTTCCGCTGCCGTTCGCCACTTTCACAAACGGTGAAAAAATATCTGAGAGTGGCGAAAAAAAATTGACCAAGCATATTTTTTTTCTGCAGTCCTAAATTTCAAAAATTTACCTTAATTAACCCTTTATCTGGGAATAAGCTGTGAAAGATAATTAATCTCATTGCCTCGGGCACCCTCGTGTCAAACTGACAGGTTGTTTGCCAATACACACACAGATTAAAAGCCTATAGAAAACGATAACCATAGGCGCGTTCGATTTGCCACTTTCAAAACAAAATCATGTGATGGAAGCAAAATTGAAATCGAACACTATCATAAATTGAAGATACAAAGTTCTTCGTGGTCAGTATACTCTGTCAAATTGGAACATTAATACGTTAAATTTTTTATTTCGTGTCTCCTCTCCTCTTGTTTTCTCGGAAGACATGATGAAGGCAGTAGAACATGTTCTTCCGAACACTTCTACTACTGTTGCACTTATCAAATTCGAATGCAAAAGGTGTGAACAAAATTCAACTGAAAGCAGTTAAAACGTTCTAATGAGAGGTTCCAGCTAAAGGTATTTTGGGTGGTGGGGTAAAATGGTAGAAAGACTGTTGTCTGTCCGAGACACAAGCTCAGTTGCTCGACACATTCTGATGGTTTGTTCAGTATGATCCTGAACTATAAACTTTGTGTGTTTTCAAGACAGGGATATCTTTAAAACCGAAAGTAGCTCGATAACACCATTTAGAGAACACAAATGTGAACTAGAATTTACTCAGAAATACAAGCTGAATCATAGCTTGTAAAATTAATGTGGAACTACCTATACATAACTTGTAAATGTTGATATAATGCATTCAGCAGCCACTTTGGTCCATTCCTTTTGGTGATAAGTTTGACTGGTCTTAGTATAAGCTATACTTTATCCTTTGTAATGAAACATTGGTCCCTCCCAACAAAACTCCCTCCGTACAACAACCGTTTTTCCTGATTCAAACAAAAGTTGTTAAATACAGGAAGCACTGTACAGTATATCAAAACTTAATTTCTTCAATATTTACCCAGTTTACAACAATAAAAACACACTAATTTTGATGAAAAATTTATTCAGAAATGACTGAGTATAGAAGTCTGAGATTAATGGTGTTACACCTGCAGATACTGAATGTGAAGCTTGCTGTTTGAGTAGGTAAATTTTTATAGCATCATATTGATATATTGCTATGAAGAAAATAAAATTCAGAACAAGAGGGCCAGAATGGCCCTGAAGCGCTCACCAGACAATCAGAGGAGAAGATTTTCAAAGTTTTCACTATATGTTTCTATTGAAAGCTGGCTACTCCTGGGGCAGGGCCAATTTTGACCACAGGGGCATAATTTATATAACATTTGTAGAGGACCTGAACATGAAGCTATGTGCCAAATATGAATGTTATGAACCTTCCAGTTTCAGAGAAGATTTTCAATGTTTTTACTATATATTTCTATTGAAAACTGACCACCCCTCGGGTGGGGCCAATTTTAACCCCAGGGGCATAATTTAAACAAGGCCATACAAAGTTCTGACTAAAGGCGATCAACTGTTCTTCTGAACGGGTATGTGTACCCTAGCATTCCAAACTGATTTTTTGCATTTGAATATTATTATAAATTATTACATAATAATTTCATATTCATAAGTTTAACTTAATAGTTTCAAGTAATACAATTTCATGTTAAAAAATATTTCATAATTTATTTAAAATCTTTAATTTGGCATTCTGAAGTCTTTACATGATTTACCCTTCTTCTGAACTGCAGGGCAGGTTATAATAATATCATAATGCCAATCACTATTATTAATTAACCCTTCCCTCATATAAACGTGTTTTCACACATTTGAAAACAGAGTAGACCCAGATCAGATGCCTCCTATAGGAGCCATCTGATCAGGGCCTGCTCTGTTTGTTAATGGAATTTGATACATCTGTTCCTTAAGTTTCTAGAATGGCTACAATGTTCCACCTACTATATTTCATTATAACTATTTTGTAGATGAATATTCAGTAGGTTGTGAAATTTGGAAAAAAATGGCTACAATGTTCCACCTTCCATACTTCATTTTAACTATTTTGTTCATGAATATGCAGTAGGCATTCAAATTAATAATAAACATAGAACAGGCAAAGGGTTAAGACAGAACTGACTAACACTGGCTCCAGCACCAGATACAGGTGCACTTAAAATAGCCACTGGTCATCTCTCTCTACTGCTTGACTGGATGACCTATTTATGAGCAAAGAGAAGATGATTAAAAACGCAGTCAGCTATAAGTTTGCTAGAAAACTGTCCACCCTGGGGTGTAGCCAATTTTGACCACAGGAGCATAATTTATATAACTTTTGTAGAGGACCTGAACATGATGCTATGTGCCAAATATGAAAGCTGAGAACCTGCCAGTTTCAGAGGAGATGATATTCAAAGTTTTCACTATATGTTTCTATAGAAAACAATGCACCCCTGTGGCGGGGCCAATTTTGACCCCAGGGACATAATTTATATAACTTTTGTAGAGGACCTACAGATGATGCTATGTGCCAAAGATGAAAGCCGAGACCCCTGTAGATTCAGAGGAGAAGAATTTTAAAGGTTCAAATTGTTGACGACGAACGACGGACGATGCACACCGACGGACGACGGACATCAGGCGATCACAAAAGCTCACCCTGAGCACTTTGTGCTGTGGTGAGCTAAAAACAAGAAGTCATAGCATTATTTTAACATGCATAAAATGTTATGTTAGTTTATGGTCCAGGTATACTGGAAATGGTGCCTTTCGGCTTTTGTAGTCCAGATTTTAAAAAAAATCCGACCAGGAGGAGGGGACACCCCTCCGGGACCCTCCCCTCTGACCAAAAAAGTGGCCAAAACTTTTTTTCTCCAGTGGAAACTCCTACTTAAATCCTTATACTAATGAATTTTATTTTCCATTCGTCGACAATTCATTTAGTTCTGGATGTTAACAAACAACGTCCTTTTGCGATGAAAAAAGTCAGGACGAGTTGATAAATTAATTAATAATCGGAACACTCGGCTTTGTTCATCTGAAATACCCTAAAAAGAATGTTTACCTATTGTAGCAAGCGTCTGGTTGAACAACACTGTCTAAAAATACGCAAATACATCAGTGACATTCTGTTGGCAAAAAGCACATGCATGTGTATACACTATTTGATAGATTTGACATGTTACGCATATGAATCCACGAAGTATGATTTCAATGATAATCCGAAGGTAGCGGTAATCCAAGCAATTTCTCAGTTCCCGACAGTCCTCAGATTATCACCATTTTACTGTATATCTTCACATCAAGACTGTTCATCTGTGAAAGGTTTAAACAAGAGGGCCAGAATGGCCCTGATATCGCTCACCAGGCAATCAGGGGAGAAGATTTTCAGTTTTTACTGTTTCTATAGAAAACTAGCCGGCCCTGGGGCGGGGTAAATTTTTACCCCAGGGGCAAAATTTATATACAGTCGAGACTGCCTTAGCGACCCCCTGAATTCAGCGACTCCCTATCATATGCGACCGTGTTTCATCCCGCCCAACGTATTTTCCTATAATTTTTGTCTGAATTAAGCGACTCCCTGTCTTACGTGACAAGCGACCCTGATTTTGCGAACCAAACATAGGCTTCGGTCTGTATTAAACGACATTCAATTATCACAGTTTCTTTTGTTTGTATACATAGCGCGTCGGTTTTTCACACCATATTAATTAGGGAAAACCCGGGATTGTAATCACGCGTGAACTAGCTGGTTCCCGACTTCCGCTCTACAGATACATGTACGCGAGCAGAATATTCGGGAAACCAGTCGTGTCAAACATGGCTACGTACGTCGTATACAAGATTCGCCGGAGGGGATTTCGAGCGACAAAACTGTTAAAGAACGACAAACAAGGCAACTAATTCGATCTGGTTTGCGATTATTACGGGCTCTTTAGTTCAGAACGGTCTTTATAAATAGCAATCAGTATGTGCATAATTTACATGTCTCTATCAACATTACTCGAAAGTATGCTTGGTAATCTGCACGTAGTTTATATTTATATCATTAAGTGTTTAATTTAGTGCATGCACTTATATGTGTATTATATTTGTACATTGTATCGTACATGCACTAATGTTCTGGTAAGTGAATGTTTTATTAATTTATTAAACTTTTAAATTAGCGTTTATTTGTGATAATAAATGTTGTATAAATGTATTAAATAATAGATACATAATTATATTGTATTAGACTGGATTAGTACACAGTTTTATTTTTCCCTTATGTAGATCTCTTACATGTACATGTAGTTTCGGTATACGTCATGTATTATATCCTAGGTCTGTATTAAGAGACTCCCTGTCATATGTGACCTTTTTCATGAAGTCCCTTGGAAGGTCACATATGACAGTCTCGACTGTACCTTTTGTAGAGGACCTGAACATGATGTTATGTGCCAAATATGAAAGCTGAGAACCTTCCAATTTCAAAGGAGAAGATTTTCAAAGTTTTACTATGTTTCTATAGAAAACAGGGCTCCCCTGGGGCGGGGCCAATTTTGACCCCAGGGGCATAATTTATACAACTTTTGTAGAAGACCTGAACATGATGCTATGTGCCAAATATTTAAGCTGAGAACCTTCCAGTTTCAGGAGAAGATTTTCAAAGTTTTCACTATATGTTTCAATTGAAAACTGGCTACTCCTGGGGCGGTGCCAATTTTAACCCCAGGGGCATAATTTATATAACTTTTGTACAGGACCTACAGATGATGTTATCTACCTAGTGACCTAGTTTTTGACTCCACATGACCCACTTTCAAACTCATCCGAGATTTTATCAGGACAATCATTCTGACAAAGTTTCATGAAGTTTTGGCTGAAAATGTGACCTCTAGAGTTCACAAGGTTTTTCTACTATTTGATCTGGTGACCTAGATTTTGACTCCAATTGACCCACTTTCGAACTCGTCCGAGATTTTATCAGGACAATTGTTATGACAAAGTTTCATGAAGATTGGGCTGAAAATGTGACCTCTAAATTGTTCACAAGCTTTTCGTATTATATGACATAGTAATCTAGTTTTTGACCCCACGTGACCCACTTTCGAACTCGTCCGAGATTTTATCAGGACAATCATTCTGACAAAGTTTCATGAAGATTGGGCTGAGAATGTGACCTCTAGAGTGTTCACAAGGTTGTTCTACTATTTGACCTGGTGACCTAATTTTTGACTCCACATGACCTACTTTCAAACTCGTCCGAGATTTTTATCAGGACAATCACTCTGACAAAGTTTCATGAAGATTGGGCTGAAAATGTGACTTCTAAATTGTTCACAAGCTTTTCTTATTATATGACGTAGTGACCTAGTTTTTGACCCCACGTGACCCACTTTCGAACTCGTCCGAGATTTTATCAAGACACTCATTCTGACAAAGTTTCATGAAGATTGGGCTGAAAATGTGACCTCTAGAGTGTTCACAAGGTTGTTCTACTATTTGACCTGGTGACCTAGTTTTTGACTCCACATGACCTACTTTCAAACTCGTCCGAGATTTTTATCAGGACAATCACTCTGACAAAGTTTCATGAAGATTGGGCTGAAAATGTGACTTCTAAATTGTTCACAAGCTTTTCTTATTATATGACGTAGTGACCTAGTTTTTGACCCCACGTGACCCACTTTCGAACTCGTCCGAGATTTTATCAAGACACTCATTCTGACAAAGTTTCATGAAGATTGGACTAAAATTGTGACCACCAGAGTGTTCATAAGCAAATTGTTGATGATGCACGCCGGACGCCTGATATTCAAGTCTCCCAAAAGCTCACCCTCAAGTCGTTGTCTACGTACACTATGTATGTCAACACCGGTTGGGATCGGTATAATAATCTGACTAGATCGAATTTGGATAACGTTATCACTGAAAACTGAGAAACCGGCTAAGCTATAGTTTATCAAATACTTTTTAACTGTGTTACATATTTCCATTTAAATTGGTTTACGTTTAAATATGCACTAACATGTATATTTTAACCTCAATGCAGCACTCGTCATTCCCGATTGATTTTCATAGAAAGGGAAGTAGTTTATACTAGACCACTGAAAATATCTAAGACCCATACGCTGTTGACTCAGCCATTGTTGTCTATTATGTAAAATTATGTTTAATCAATATTTCAACGTGTTTTTCACGTTAGATTAAGAGTTAAACAGTAAATCAACTAAGAAACACTACCAGTGCTTGAATACGGTCAAATATTGGTATGTAATTTCAACATCGCGATATTTTATTGCACAGCTATATATTGCAATATATCGGTATACCGATTTATCGCAACACCCCTAGTTCAACTGATTACAAATGAATTGCATTCATTTGTATGCCATTTCAAGTCTGTACTTCATATAGTATAGAGAATTCTAAGCTACTCTTAGTGCTTACAAACTATAAACCTTCTTCATGACAAAACAGAGTATTTAACACCCATTAATCGGCAAATGACCGGAATTGTTTTCAACATTGGAAGATTCCACTTGAAAATTCAGTATTGAACAAGAGTACCGCATACGGTACATAATACGCCCACTTGCAAACTTTCTCGGATTCAGCATGCCTTATAAGTGTTGACATTTTCTAATCTGTGCTTCAGATCTTGATTTCCATATTAAGGTGATACTATTTTTTAAAAAAATGAAGTGAATATCTTATTAAATAAAAAAGTTACAGCTAATCCTCATTTTTGCAGATTTTTGTAAAGTGCAACGGCCATAACTCTGTAAAGACAAACTGAATGAACCTCAAAATAAACTCAGCTTCAAATTTTGTTGCTTAAAACATTTGTGTTAAGTTTCATTTATATCATTTTAATAGTTTTCACAGAAAACAACAGACAAACTATAAGTTGACCGACTAACAAAGCAACGAACACACTAAGTTCAAGGACCATAACTTTAGAATAAAATGACATATCAAAACCCCGCAATATATGTGAAAATTCACATTAAGGCTTAACCATATAAAAAAATTGAAGTAAATATCATTTCGAATGAAAACGTTATGGCCATCCTCATATTTGCATAGATTTGCATTATTTTTTTAAGTGCAAGGGCCATAACTCCAAAACAACAAATCAAATGATCCTCAGAATCGGCTTCAGGTCTTGATGCATTAAACATGTGTATGAAGTTTCATTAATATCTCTCAAATAGTTTTCCCAGAAAACAGCGGAAAACTATTTGCATTATTTTTTAAGGACAAGGGCCATAACTCCGAAACGAAAAATCAAATGATCCTCAGAATCAATTCAGTTTCAGATCTTGATGCATTAAATATTTGTGTGAAGTTTCATTAATATCTCTCAAATAGTTTTCCCAGAAAACAGCGGACAAACTATTTGCATATTTTTTAAGGACAAGGGCCATAACTCTGAAATGAAAAATCAAATGAACCTCAGAATCAACTCAGCTTCAGATCTTGATGCATTAAACATTTGTGTGAAGTTTCATTAATATCTGTCAAATAGTTTTCCCAGAAAACAGCGGACAAACTATTTGCATGTATTTGCCTTATTTTTTAAGTAAAAGGGCCATAACTCCAAAACAATCAATCAAATGAACCTCAGATTCGACTCAGCTTCAGATCTTGATGTATTAAACATTTGTGTGAAGTTTCATTAATATCTCTCAAATAGTTTTCCCAGAAAACAGCGGACAAACTATTTGCATATTTTTTAAGGACAAGGGCCATAACTCTGAAATGAAAAATCAAATGAACCTCAGAATCAACTCAGCTTCAGATCTTGATGCATTTAACATTTGTGTGAAGTTTCATTAATATCTGTCAAATAGTTTTCCCAGAAAACAGCGGACAAACAAAATGTTGACGGACGGACGAACGAACGGACGGACAGGGCCACGACAATATACGACCACCTTTATTAGGTGGGCGTATAAAAAGGTAATGACAAGGCCTCCACTGTAGGTTGGCATAATTACCAAATGCAAAACAATTATTTTAAATTATAGTATTAAAATGAAGCATTACATACCATAATGTGGCCTGACTCTTGGCAGAGCATTCAGCCAGACTTTATACTTGTTGATTACATCGCCAAGCTCTACAATGACAAATGACTCATCCTTGCCCTGAAATTAACATCAATAATCCATTTAAGAAATACAACTTAACATTCATTTAAAGCTATACTCTATCCATTTTTCTTATAAATCAATCAACACCAGAAGTTGTACACATATTCATATCATATAAATAAGGCTTACAGTCCATTTTCCAGCAGTTTATATTATATATTCAGATAAAAATTAACCCTTTCCCTGTTCTATGTTTATTCCAAATTTCAATACCTACTGAATATTCATGGACAATGTAGTTAAAATGAAATATGGATGGTAGAACATTGTTACCATTTTAGAAACTAAAGTAACAAATGATGAAATCCCGGGCTCAATGGAAAAAAATCTCCCTAACCCTGCTGACTTCTCCCTGTTTTGAGCTGTCAGAGGGAGAAGTTTTAAAAAGTTTAGAAAATATAGGGTGAAACAAAATCAGAACCAAAACGTCTCCCTCAATACCACTAAACTTCTCCCTAATGAAGAGCTCCAGCTTGAGCCGAGCTGTCTGATCTGGTTCTACTCTGTTGGCAAATGCATGAAAATGCATTTATATGAAGGAAAGGGTTAACTGTATGTGAATATTGGAAAATCTGTAGAAATCGCTGACTTTTTAATAGACGGAAAACTTTGTCGCTTACAACATGGAAATCAATGTACACATTCGCTCAGTCTCTGATTTCGGAACAACACTATAAATATTAACTGGGTTTTTACAACAAAAGGGCCATGATGGCCCTGATATCGCTCACCAGACAATCAGAGGAGATTATTTTCAAAGTTTTCACTATGTTTCTACAGAAAACTGGCCACCCCTGGGACGGGGCTTCATTTGAACCCAGGGGCATAATTCATATATGTTTTGTAGAGGAATTCAAGATGATGCTATGTGCCAAATATGAAAGCTGAGAAACATCCAGTTTCAGGAGAAGATTTCTAAAGGTTTCACAATATGTTTCTATATAAAGCAAAAGCAGTGTTAAATTTTCGGCAGATAACATTTCTAACAAATGACAGAAACTCAGTGTTAACCCTATCACTGCTGAGCATGACTTGACTGAAATTAGCACACAGTTTGGGTTCTGATCTGACGCATATGTAACTTCATATGTGGTTTGTACAAGAGAGTTAATTGTAAGATTGATATGTATTAAAAACAGTGTGAACAAACAGACAAGAATTCTGAAGCAGACAACATTACTGCTAGAGTATAGAACAGGAACCTGACCTCTCCAATAATTACATAGCACTAACTGGCTAGCTGGAGTACTTTTCTGGATAAGGGGAAACCTTTATACTGTAGAAGTTTATTTTAAAGTATAACCCACAGGGCAGGGCCTCAGAACTATGATATTAACAAAATTCATAAAGGTATACTAAGTTAATCTATACACCAAATATCTAAGTTCTGGGACATGTAGTTTTTGACAAGAAGATTTTTAAAGTTTTCCCTATATGCATAACTAGTGAACCCAGCAGTCTGCTACTGAAAACTGACCAACAGTCTGCTACAGAAAACTGGTCACCCCTGGGGTGGGGCCAATTTTGACCCCAGGGGCATAATTTATATAACTTTTGTAGAGAACCTGAACATGATGCTATGTGCTAAATATGAAAGCTGAGAACATTCCAGTTTCAGAGGAGAAGATTTTCAAAGTTTTCATCATATGTTTCTACTGAAAACTTGACACCCCAGAGCAGGGCCAATTTTGACTCCAGGGGCATAATTTATATAACCAGTGTTGCAGCCAGGACGCGCGATCGCGCGATTCCCCCCTTTTTCTGAAAAATCCCCCCTCTTTTTCACTGAAGGGGGCGCCTAGTCGCGCACTAAAGTTTCAATATTACTTCGCTAAAAAATTCCCTCCCTCAGACTGTCGAAACAGTTTGTAGCGAGTACCGGTAAAGCTTTTAATTCATATCGAATCTGAACCGGATGTTTGTCAACTGTCATGTATAGGTAAGGCTAAAACGCGGTTCGGTACAGTAACTTAGCTCTCATATTCTATGGGACCTCGGCAATTCCAGATACGTGAACAGTTGTCTGCCCAAGATCTACATTTTTTTGTGATTACTCTGTTAATTAGTTGTGCTTATGATAAAACAATAAAACACCACTCACAACTGATAATTTATAAATCGTTGAGTAAAGTAATATTGTTGTGGAATAAAAATCCGCCCCCCCCCCCCCCTATTTTGAACAAATCGCCCCTAATTTTCAAAGGGAGGGGGGAAAATCGCCCCTCTTTTTAAAATCCTGGCTGCAACACTGTATAACTTTTGTAGAGGACCTATAGGTGATGCTATATGCCAAAGATGAAAGCTGAGAACCCTGTAGATTCAGAGGAGATGATTTTTAAAGGTTCAAATTGTTGACGACGCACACCACATGACAACCAACGGACATCAGGCGATCACAAAAGCTCACCCTGGGCACTTTGTGCTCTGGTGAGCTAAAAAGAGCTAACACACAAAAACAGAGTGCCTACTATGTTATACAGTGATTTTTTTTACCTGCGAGTCCCGAGTCCTGTACTCACAAAAATCTCTGGGGATGCAAAGTTTCAAATTATGCGAGTCCCAATAATGCATTGAAATTTCTAACAAAATTTAATTTTGAAGTTTATTAATATCTTAACTATAATCAATACCCAGCATTTCATCAGCTATTAGTATAAAAAGGCAAGTTTTACAAATACCTTTGGCTGGGTGCTTTAATGTATTTTCGTAGAATATTTGGACTCATTATTTCAATTTGGGGACTCGCATATTTGCAGTTTATCGAGTCCCAGGACTCGTGCAAGAAAATTTGTAAAAAAAATCACTGGTTATATTTACATTTATGTTGCTCGGGTACATCAGATACACATAACTGATTTTTACGACGGATCCCATGCATGGAGGTTGTGTTTTTGCTGGTTTCCAAGAAATATAAAAGTGTCCACACAAACAACCTTTAAGTACCTTACCATGCACTTAAATGCTAAAATTAGAAATAATGACATCATGGAATGTTAATCAGATTAACTTTTATAATAGCACAGGAACTTAATTGTGGCAATGGCAGAAACTGTATAATCTTATCTACAGTCCAACCTGCTTCAGCGGTCACCTGGTATCAGCAGCCACACTGCTGTAAGCGGCCACTCTAGGACCCTCCCAACGAAAAACACTATATATTACACCTGGTATAAGCCGTCACCTGCCTAACGCGGCCAGCGGCCACTCTATTTCATCCCAAATGGCCAATACACACTGGTGTAAGCGGCCAGGTGTTCTACAAATGTAAAGCGTGTAAACACTTTTCATGGCTATCGATCGGCAACATCAGACATCTTGTCACATTTGAATGCATACAACTAACGGTCATGACCCATTTGGACCCCTTATCACAGTTTCTTTTGTTTGTTTACAAAGCGCGTCGGTTGTTCACGCCATATTAATTGGGGATTTACCTTCTACTCGGAATTCCCCAGGAATGTAATCACGCGTGAACTAGCTGGTTCCCGACTTCTGCTTTATGAGTTAGATGTTCGCGGACAGAATATTCGGGAAACCAGTCGTGTCAAACATGGCTACACCGTTAGAAGTTACACCCTGAAGCCAAATTCGAATAACACTGGCACGTGTATTACTCAAATGAAAGAACTGACACTTATAAATAAGGGACAAAAGGTTGAAGAACGACAAACAAGGCAATTAATTCGATACGACTTGCAATTATTACGGGCACTTTAGGTCAGAACGGTCTTTATAAATATCGATTAGTATACTGCTGTACACAAAATACATGTCTGTCATAATTACTCGAAAGTATGCTTGGTAACATGCACCTGGTTTAGGCGGTCACCTGCTGTAAGCGGCCAAAGTGGCCACTTCCCCAGACTGACCGCTTACAGCAGGTTGGACTGTATATTATATCATAAGCAAACAGAGCAGACCCTGATTAGACGGCTCCATCTGAATTTGGTCTACTCTGTATGCAAAGGCGTATTTACGGAATAAAGGATTAAATTTCTCTTATATTGTTATAAAATAAAACAAATAAATATATTGCTATGACAAATAGTACACAACCAGAAGTAAAATGTTCTATAACCAAACAGAGCAGACCCTGGTCAGATGGCTCTTACTGGGGCCATCTGATCTAGGTTTATTTTGTTTGCAAAGGCATCAAAAGGCTTCTCTATCAAGTAAAGGGTTAGTAGTCTATACAGATTGAATATTAATACATAATGTATTCATTGTATTGTATTTAATACACTTGCCTCTCTCTCAATGACATCCACTTTGTCGCTAACCAAAGATTCCACAGAGATGTCATATGGAAGTAATTCAACAGAACACTGATTCCCAATAAACGTTTTCATTTTCAACAGCTGCTATTAATTCTTCTGAGAAATATTTATATATAAACACTCTGAAAAAGAAAACAAGAACAGTAAATATTCGAAACTTGTTCTGACAACTGAAAGAACAGATCTATATAACAACTGTAACTGAACAGGACTGATAAAATAAGTTATTTATGTTTCCTAATAAAGTAATCAGGTGTTACATCTGCTATTATACCAATTTCATTTTAAACACAATGAACAAATAAAATTGCTGACTGCCAAAATTCAATAAATTCATGTATAAGTTGCATACTATTATAATGATATTTCAGGGTAAGTCAAGAGACCTGTAGCTGTGCTAACTTCAAAATAAGAGCAATGCAAGCAGGTGCTAATATATGAATGTAAGGTAAACTAGAACTACCACTAAAGGTGATTAATACCACCACTAGTACATTTGACACAGAGATGGGGGTTATAGAAATAAAGCTCCTGGTCGCTAAATTTTCATTTGTTGAATTACGAAAAGGGCGATCATTCATTAATAGCACACAGCGACAAATCAAAACCTTTATCGCAGGTGCAGAACTTCAGATGGTGTTCAACAATACTGCAAAATTTAACAAGAGGGCCAGAATGGCCCTGACATCGCTCACCAGACAATCAGAGGAGAAAATTTTCAAAGTTTTCACTATATGTTTCTATTGAAAACTGACCACCCCAGGGGCGGTGCCAATTTTGACCCCAGGGACACAATTTATATAACTTTTATAGAGGACCTGAACATGATGCTGAAAGAATGTACTGAAAGAATGGGTAGAGCCTTGTATTAACTATTTGGATGCTAGAGACGGATTCTCCCACCACTAATGACCTATGCAAACAGTTTGGATCCAGATCAGGCCCCACATAAT
This sequence comes from Azorinus chamasolen, assembly GCA_963576725.1. NCBI lineage: Eukaryota > Metazoa > Mollusca > Bivalvia > Cardiida > Solecurtidae > Azorinus > Azorinus chamasolen. Next base: position 43,350,832 of record OY755243.1, read on the forward strand.
GTGGGGCCTGATCTGATATCAAAACTGTTTGTCAATGAGACTGAACTTCCGAAAAAATTAGAAAGTTTGTAGTTATGATAACTTATGAATATGCTGCAGACAACAATTTAGCAGATGACAAAATTACCCAGCATGCAAAGAGTTAAGTTGAACTTCACAACAGATACACTCATCTGATAGGCTCTATATTGATAGCTGGCAGCTTAATGCAGGGCATAGGTATGACAAAAAACTTTAAGAGTTATCTACATTTTGAGAATTATCCACATAGTTTTCTCAATCTAAAGTGAATGTGTGTTATTTGCCTAAACACAATTCTTCTCTACTGATCAGGCTAAGGGTGATTACATCAGCACTCACAATGGCTGGTCTCTGGTTGATATTAAAGAGAAAACTTTAGACTGTAGTTTTTGATGTGAAGAAGTCTAAACACACAGGGCAGGGCCAATTTTAACCCCAGAACTATGATACTTATAAAACTCATAAAGGTATGCTAAGTTAATCTATACACCAAATATCTAAGCTCTGGGACATGTAGTTTCTGACAAGAAGATTTTAAAGTTTTCCCTATGCAAAACTAGTGATCCCATGGGCCGATTAAGCAGTCAGCCACAAAAAACTGACAATCCCTAGTGTGGGACCAATTTTGACCCTAGGGGCATAATTTATATAACTTTTGTAGAAGCTATGTGCCAAATATGAAAGCTGAAAACCTTCTAGTTTCAAAGGAGAAGATGTTCAAAGTTTTCACTATATGTTTCTATTGAAAACTGAAAACCCCTGGGGCGGGGCCAATTTTGACCCCAGGGGCATAATTTATATAACTTTTTAGAGGACCTACAGATGATGCTATGTACCAAAGATGAAAGCTGAGAACCCTGTAGATTCAGAGGAGAAGATTCTTAAAGGTTGAAATTGTTGACGCCCGATGACAGACGCCGACGGACATCAGGACCTCACAAAAGCTCACCCTGAGCACAAAAGTGCTCTGGTGAGCTAAAAAAGTTCTGTTGAGGTATGACAGAGAAAAGGTCTCAATGTGTTCTATCTGTATATGAAGTTTGAAGTCAATAGCTTTTATACTTTGAAAGTTATGATCCGGACAAGCCAGATTTTGAGAAAAATAACGAAGGGCAATAACTCCAAAAATACTGAAGACAGAGTTACAAACCTTGTGCACTGCATTTGCGGTCAATGTGATCTATCTGTATATAAAGTTTGATCATTAGCTTTTATACTTTGGAAGTTATGATCTGGACAAGCCGGATGGACAACCGGACTGACATGGTGACATTTGACCTCCAAGTGTGACCTTGACCTTTCATCTACTGACCTGGTTCTTATACGCGACATGCCAACCTATCTACTATCTAGAAGAACATATCTGCTAAGTAAATTCAAAATCTTACCATACAATTCTGAGTTAGAGCCCAGGCAAGCGAAAAAGTACATGTTTTTGACATTTGACATCAAAGTGTGACCTTGACCTTTCAGCTACAGTAGTACTGACCTGGTTCTTGCAATCGTCCTCTCTAGAAGAACATTTCTGTCAAGTCATTTCAAAATCCTTACACGCAACCCGAGTTAGAGCCCGGACAAATCCGGACGAACTAACATACACGCAGACATTGTGGCGAGTATATCGCGCTCACCACATTCGGGTTGACAAAGATAGGATAGAAAAGTTGAATGTAGCACTAGATTCATAAAAATTGACTTCAGTAAAACTGCAAAATCAGCATTTTACACACATTAAAGTGTCACAATAGTAGGTTTCTTCTGGAATATGCTAACTATGTAGACCCTGACTTGTCTGATCAGATTTGTAAAGTAGGATAACCAACTCTTGAATACCACTGAGTTTTTCTATGACAGTGTACATTCTGATCATATTCTGTGTCTGTGACAGGTTGACTTGCAGGGTTTGCAAAACCCAAACTAATATTTTCTCATGAAGCAGATCATATTTTACCTGGCCAGCGAGAACACTTGCTCTTAGCCGACGCTAGCTGGGGTCCCACGGTGGTTCTGCGTTGAAGTTAAGTTTCCCTTCTCGACGGAGAAACCCCTCTGGACTTTGTGTATAGATCTGTAGCCCAGAACCACCCTGAAATAAAATGAATATTATTGTTCTATATACAGTAAAAACAAAATGGCAAATACAGTAAACAAGGTGCATTGGAACCCCCCCCCCCCCCCCCCCAATCATTCTATTTTTCCAAATTTATACAGTAACAAGAGGGCCAGAATGGCCCTGAAGTGCTCACCAGGCAATCAGAGGGGAAGATTTTCAAAGTTTTCACTATATGTTTCTATAGAAAACTAGCCTGCCCTGGGGCGGGGCTAATTTTGACTCAAGAGGCACAATTTATATAATTTTTGTAGAGGACCTGAACATGATGCTATGTGCCAAATATGAAAGCTGAGAACCTTCTGGTTTCAGACGAGAAGATTTTCAAAGTGTTCACTATATATATGTTTCTATTGAAAACTGGCTACCCCTGGGATGGGGCCAATTTTGATCCCAGGGCCATAATTTATATAATTTTTGTAGAGGACCTGAACATGATGCTATGTGCCAAATATGAAAGCTGAGAGCCTCCCAGCTTCAGAGAAGATGATTTTCAAAGATTTCACAAAGATTTCACTATTTGTTTCTATTGAAAACTGCCCACCCCTGGGGCGGGGCCAATTTTGACCACAGGGCCATAATTTATATAACTTTTGTAGAGGACCTAAGATGATGCTATGTGCCAAAGATGAAAGCTGAGAACCCTGTGGATTTAGAGGAGAAGATTTTTAAAGGTTCAAATTGTTGACGACGGACGACGGACACCGCACGACGCACGACGACGGACAAAAGGCAATCACTAAAGCTCACCCTGAGCACTTTGTGCTCTGGTGAGCTAAAAACAAAATGGCAAATACAATAAACGAGCATTGAACACACCCCCCCCCCCCTTTTCCAAATTAAAAGTATATTTAGCACATTTACTTATTTAGCTACCGTGACGAATTTGATTACCTCACAAGGTGAAGTATTGATTGGTCATCATTAGCAAGTACATCTACATGTATTGTTAACATGTGAAAAACAACAACAATTGCATTATAAAGAAGATGACTGTTTTATTTGGACTTAGAGGCGAGTTTCCCCATGCCGTGCGCTGGCCGATAACGTATGCTCTTACTATATTATATTTTAATCTTGTTTACTCTGGACAAGTTACATTTGATACTTCAGGGGTGTAGCTAGCGATACACACTTATGCATGTGCGTAACATCAATCTGAAATCATTATTATGGCCAAAATGGAACAACACATGAAGGGGTAGAATTTGACAAACTTTCTGTCTTGTCATGTAAGCTTTAACCCTTTCCCTCATATAAACGTGTTTTCACGCATCTGCAAACAGAGTAGACTCAGATCAGACGGCTCCTAGAGGAGCCGTCTGATCAGGGTCTACTCTGTTTGCTAATAGAATTTCAAAGGTCTGTCTTTACTTTCTAAAATGGCTACAATGCTCCACCTTTCATATTCCATAATAACCTTTTTGTCCATGAATATTCAGTAGGTATTGAAATTTGTAATAAACATAGAACAGGGAAAGGGTTAAAGCTTTAACCCATTCCTTCATACTGACACCATTTAACGCCTCTTTAAAAGTTATCTTTTGAAAACATTGCGATAAATAGAGCATTTGCTCCTATATGTTTCAAAACTACATAATTTTTTATTTTCCTGGGGAGCATGCCCTCAGACCCCTATAGCCATGGTGCGTACATTACATTTGGATTCTGCGACGACGCTCCTGTACAGAAAAGTCAATTTTGAATGGTAACTTGTCCGAGGACAAGTGAACTTGGCCATGGACTTTCAAACTGTTAATGTCTTAAATAGGCAATATCCTAGAATAGCTCCCCACACCACGGAATGAATCGGAATACCTTTGACATTGCCTCCATTTGTATAAATTTAAGTATAGACTCATTCCGAGATATTGCGGTTATAGCTGTGGGGGCTATTCCAGGATATTGCCATTAAATATACATGTACCTGTAATACAATCAATATAATCCTAATGTAATGTAGTGAAATATGGTACCGTAAGTACCGCAAATGGTCCGAATAATACGGGTAGGGTATGACGTCACACCTCGCTCACATGTGAGCGGCCCATTCGACCAGAGCTAGCTGTCACGAACAGACGTATTGGAATCTACAGTTGATGGCCTGTCCATGTGTTGTCCACAGGCAACCAGAACATGACTGACTGATGAGGGTAGGAACTATTTCTCCACTTTATATTGGCATTTGACTTGAGCACTGGTTATTATTTAGGTAGAAATACAACATTGGCGACGAGGATAATTTGGCATTATTTGGTTTTTGCAAAATTCAGAAACGCAAATATTCTGTAGCGGGCGAGTTAAAATTTTTCGACCATGTGCTTTCTGTCAGGCACCAATTTCTAGACTTGAACAGAGTTGAATATTACTGCATGCATTAGTGTTATCCTGTTAGTTGATATCACTGTGTATGTACTATTTTCTTATATGCTAATACATACGAGTTTTTTTACTTGCATCGAGTGGGTGGGGTAAAATGTGCTTCCGTTTTTCGGGTGGGAATAACCGACGAACGTTCGTGTGTATTGGTTTTGCTGAGTATATTTATAGGTCAGTAGTAACTGCTGAGTATATCTATACAAGAAGTGCATTAGGGGTCAGCATGTATTGCTATGTATATTAATATCGGGAATATACATATAATGTACATCGGGTGTGAACATCCCGAGCATTTTATCAGATTATAGGATATTTATTGTGCTTTGTCATGAGAGGCTGACATAGGTTCGGTTTGAATTCAATATGAATTACAAATATTCAGTCTCTGGGGTGCTCCAAATTAGTTTTTCATATTTTTCATCATTAAAATAGGGAATACTGGGTTTATTTGGAGGGACAAAGCAACTTTTTTCAAGTTTAGACTGTGAGAAAATAGTTTATATACCTGTTTGGTACCTATCTTGGAGTCTGTCATCAGATGTTCGTTCCCAGTGCTACTGTAGTTATCTTTTGATAGTTTATTTTCTATATTACTTACATATATTTTTTGTGTGCATATTTTGTAAATAGACTGTTCCTTCATCATCATTGTATATATCCCCCGGGCCCATAGTTTTGTTTTGTTTTAGTATGTGCACAAAGGAATAAGGTTATTCCTATAGGAATATTTGTACTGTTTTAAGAGATAAATTATTGCTTCACAAAATTGTTCTGCGAGTTAGTTCTGCCTCTAACATCAATTTTAGAAGCACTGGGTTATGAGCCATCTGTACACCTGTTAGGTATGATAGACTTCTCAGTTAGTTCAATATCAGAGGATCTTACTCATTTGAGATTCTTTGTTCATGAATATGAGGAGTGGTTCTAAACCGAGGTCCCAGTTGAGATTTGTCATTTATGCCAATACCGATACCAATGTTGACTCTGCTTGTGTAATAAAGGCTGTACCTGTTAGGAAACCCCTTACTTACCGGCCGGTCAAAAAAAATAGGGAGGGTGGAAGAATATAATATAGATAGACAGCTTTCTAGGTAGCAGTCCTAGATTGAATTGGGACTTCAACTCCTTCATCACTGCGATTCTGTTAGACTTGCTGTCTGATTCACAAGCTTCAAGTTTAAGAAACAGAATAGTCGGTCTATCAGAGTTCCCCGTGACATGGAACTATTGGAAGAACAGTATCTGTTTGCAACTGTGAGAATATCGACAGCTACATTCAAGGAAGAGTTTGCTGTTAGCAACTCATTGAAGATACTTAAATTGCAGTGACTGTTAGTCCTGCAGTTGTATCTGCTTTGGAGAGGGAGTTTGCTGTTAGTGACTCCCATAACTCCTTGAAAGGTACGAGAACTGTGGGAGCTGTTAGACCTGCAGTTGTACCAAGTTTGACATCTCCAGACAGTATACATTGCTGCTGGAGTAGCACACCTGAAGATGATGTTAGATTTCCAGTAATGTAATCTACATCTGAATGGGCTAAAGTTCTTGTGCTATGGAGGAGTGTTGGTCAAGTCGAAGAAACCGCCTTTGTCAAAAGGGATACAGCAAAGTGGCAGAGTGCAGGTCACAGATGGAGCCCTGCGTGTAGCATTGGTGGAACCGCCAGTGTTAGCTCTCTGGAATAAATCTGATCCGTTTATTCTAGATATAGATGCTTCAAATGTGGTGGCGGAGGTGTACTAGTCAGGTAGGGTACTGCACCTATCGTGTGTTATTGAGTATAGTTTGTAGTACGAGTAGTACAGGTTACTACTGCTCAAACTGACCATTCTAGTCTTACCTGGCCGTTTGGATTCCGGGACTCACATGGCATATTATGGGGATGGACAGGGTAGTGGATCAGGTGAATGCAATGTCTCGTATTCCCAAAGTCATTGCATGGTTGTCCATAGTAATAGAGTCAAGGCGTCAGACTCTGGGTGCCGTGTGAGGGTGCAATTATTGCAATATAAAACGCAATGGTGCATTTGTCGAAGCACTGAATACACCATTAACTTAGCAATGGATAAATAAACACGTCTAGCAATCGTGCCATTGTTAAGGTTTTCTGGGTAACCCTGAAGGTGTTACCGCAGGTTACGGAATCGAGGCTATGAATGGAGTAGACTCAATGTAATTCCTTTGATCAACAGGCATTGGTTCATTTACTGTTTTGGAATGAACGTTAGTTTACTGGTCTGCCATTGATATGTGAGTGTATTCAATTTACCTGTTAGGAATGAATGCAAAGCTATTCAATGGCTCACCATTGGAATGTATGCTTGGTTCATTTACCTGTTAGGGATGAACGCAAGCTGTTAGATGGTCTGCCATTGTTATATGCGTGTGAGATTCAAGGACCTGTTAGGAATTGAATGATTGGCTGTACAATGGCTTACCATTGGGTTCATTTACCTGTAAGGGATGAACGCATACTGGTTTATACTAATGATTTGGGATGGTGGTTATCATTATAAGTATAGAGGGTTGGGCGAAATTTGAATGTTCATGACTTTCATGTCATGAGTTAATTGATATTATATAGAATGCCCCATATTTCCTAGTTTTTTAAAGGTTAATGAAATGTTCACGGGGTATTGGGATATTATACCTCTTTAAGGGGATATGTTGTTAATTAATTGGATATTAATTGCAGTCGCGATAGGAATTCATACCCTTCATTTTACTACAGTCCTTCCTGTCTTAGGCCTTCATTCATAAGGTTGGGGGGAGTGTAGTGAAATATGGTACCGTAAGTACCGCAAATGGTCCGAATAATACGGGTAGGGTATGACGTCACACCTCGCTCACATGTGAGCGGCCCATTCGACCAGAGCTAGCTGTCGCGAACAGACGTATTGGAATCTACAGTTGATGGCCTGTCCATGTGTTGTCCACAGGCAACCAGAACATGACTGACTGATGAGGGTAGGAACTATTTCTCCACTTTATATTGGCATTTGACTTGAGCACTGGTTATTATTTAGGTAGAAATACAACAGTAACATGGTGAAAAAGTTGCGACTTGACTGGGACATGAAACCAGGGCCTTTGACTTACCATGACAACACTGTGAGCTAAAGCCACATAGTCTAAGCCTATTAAACCCCTGTTTCTACTCGGCTACTAACACAGGTCAATATACAGGCCTGTGTAAATAAAGTATCTCTTGCTATCGCCGTATCTGGCAAAACAGGAATTGGAAGACCGAGAGTCCGAATCGGGGAGTCCCAACGCCCAGTGTAATAAGGCGTGTATACTTGCATTACAGTTATGAACACACGAGCGCGAATGGAATTCGAATAACTTTCTTGGTCGTCAATTAGCCATCGTTATTTAAGACTGCATTCAACTAAACATGGTCAGGCCATGGGCATTTGTATCACGACTTCAAAACGTGATAAATCATGTTGTGTAACTTTGTCATCAGTTTGGGTTAAACTCACCAGTGAAGACTCTACCAGACTTTTCGTTCTTCCTTCCTTTTTGGACGTAATTTTGCCGGGTTATAGTGGCCCCACAATTAGAAATATATTACAAAATCCTTCGTATTTGGCGTGAACGCGAAATGCACACCATACACTCCTAACATGGAAAGAATGGTTCCAAAGTTTATTACAAAATACGTAGTTCAGTCTGTGAAGTATTGGTTCTCGAGTCCAAATAAATCTCTGTTATGCATTCGAGTACCAGCTAGTTTACAACTACGCGGTATGACTAAAACACGAAGGAGGGGCTTTTTTTGGCGAAAAGGAGGCGAAAGGAGGATTAAAAATTAATATTGGTTATTATAAATGAAATGGAAATATATTTTTAATATATTTGGCACCAATATAATGATTAAAGACTGAATAAATTATCACATCATTAATTTACAGGGAAAACGGATTACTTGCAACTTTCGCCACTGTAAATCCCGCGAAAGGGGTCCTAATTAAGCGGTGAAGTAATTCTAAGGGAGGAAAAGTTACTGGCCTCTACCGGGATTCGAACCCCGGACTCCTGGATAATAGTCCGACACTCTAACCACGTCGCTAAAGGGTTAACTCAACTGCAAGGCTGTTGGAGATGCCTTATATAGGCCGATCACTACACTCCCCTCCCTTTTAACCTTTAGGAGCAATGCATATACCCACGCATGCCCCTAAGCCTTTACATGCATCCCCGCATACAAACCGAATTATCCTCGTCGCCAATGAAGTAATTCTAAGGGAGGAAAAGTTACTGGCCTCTACCGGGATTCGAACCCCGGACTCCTGGATAATAGTCCGACACTCTAACCACGTCGCTAAAGGGTTAACTCAACAGCAAGGCTGTTGGAGATGCCTTATATAGGCCGATCACTACAGCGGGTTGTTAATTATATGTAGATCTAATAATTAGTGTTTTTAGTTAATATATTCACATATTTTACGTATATTTGGTAGTAAAATAATTAAATAAACCTGGATATATTACCACATCGTTAATATATTGCTGAAATTTACGGGGGAAACAGATTACTTGCCCCTTTCACCAGCTGTAAAAGTAAATCCCGCGAAAGGAGCTCTTAATATAATGAAATGAAGAACTGTAGGTTCGAAACAGCTCCTTTCGCTGAAAATCTATGATCTACAGTTGGTGAAAGGAGACTCCTTTAGCCAGCTGTAAATCCTGCAAAAGGAACCCTTAATATAATTGAATGAAGAACTGTGGGTTACTATTTTAATTGGATTACCACAATATTCAATACACACTGGAACAATATGAGCTCTATCAGTATTTCTAAATAACTCCTCTGTGCGGCCTTGGTTCGGATCTGTTAATGAACTAAAAGCATCATATGTAGCATTTGAGTACTGTATAAAAACTGGTATAATAACGGTTAAGAAATGTCTTAGTAGAAAATTTTGCTAAGATGCTTTCAGAGTACAATAAAATTTCGGTGGTACTAAACAGAGACAACAAGTGTCAACTAGAGACAACTAGAGACAACTAACTTAAAAAAGCGTTTTAGGGCATTATTTATATATAAACAGCCATTTATAGTAATATTATACTGTAATAAATGATTAAAAATATTTAAATGTTCGAAATATTGCCTTAGATTGCATTTAGAACCCGAATTATAGCAACGGAAAGACACCGACACCGACCGACCCAGAGTCAACAAAGCCAACTCAAGATACAAGATACAAGATACAAGAAGATTTATTTTACGTCGGATACCATATAACAATAAACATTAGCTGTAACAGCTATTTTCCGACAAACATAAGTATAATTTAAACAAAAGTAAAACAGGCTGTAAAAAGAAGGGTTTGCATATAAATAATAGATTAAGATATGTGGGGAGAAAATCACAGCAAAAATTACAACATAAAAAGCAAGCAAGCTCTTGACAGCGGCAAGAAGCAGCATTCAACATACACAAGCAAACAGAAAAGTAAGCAAAAAGGCATTTTTCTCAAGACCACTGTGGCGCCATAAGTTAATTACTTCTTAAGTCAGAGAAGGTAGATTCGAAACAACCTGTAACCTTAGAGAGAGAAAATTTTGTAGAGAGAGGTAAGGCAGGCCACAGTGAGATTGGGAAAAACACAAAAAAAAAAACACAGCACATTTACAGAAATACTAAAAACATGCAAACACTTGGCAGTAGCAAATAAAAGAAACATTAATATAAGACAGACTAACCACGGCATATGGCACAGCCACAGCTAGGTCCAGCCCAGGTGCGGATCAACCTCCCGAACTCTCTAAAGTCTAATGTTGTTCTGAGGTGATTCGGGAGGCCGTTCCACACCCGTGCTGACTCGAAGCGGAAGGATCTCTGACCATATGTCGTGGTCCGAACTGTCGGTACCTGAACTGTATTTTCGTACCTGAAAGTATAAGAAGATTGTTTAAGTTTAACTCGATCAATATCGGGTTACTGTGGTTAATATAGTAGGGTTATTCTCAATATTAGTTGGTAAAGTCATTCTAAATGATTATAAGCATTTTTTTAATGTAAAAATATGCGATGTAAACGTTTAAAATGGGATATTTTCCAACTGTATTCTAAATTAGAAATTGTGTTGGCGTGAGATTTAGATAGTCATGACATTCGCACTTTCGCACATAGCTTGCCAAACCACTTTTTCACAAGTTGTTTCCCTACTATTTCTGACTGATTTTTGCTGGCGTATGCTATAAACGATTTAGTTAATCTGGTACTCTTCTTCAACGGAAAACTGCACATTTTATTTTTATGACAAACAGAGTGTATCTTGATCAATCAGCTGCCTGATTTGGATCTACTCTGTTAGCATAGGCTAGTAACGGATTTCAAAATGATAACAATGGTGTTAAATTAAATTTTATTCATTCAGTAAGTGCATATTCATACATACACAATTTCCAGAAATAGTTAACCCTTTGCCTCATATAAATGTGTTGCAAACAGAGTAGACCCCAAACCGATCCATCTGATCCACAGGTGCTATGTCTCCTCAACAACAACAACAACTCCATCACAAATACATTATTTTTAATCACATGTCATATAAGTATCTAAAACATACCAAAAGATAGTTTTCTGACCCATCCAAAAAAATGAGAGAAAAAAAATAAAAATTTCGCGAACACCCCTGCTCTATATAATATGTAAAAGGCACAGGCGTTGGGCTCATGAAATATGTCTAAAATAAGTTAAAATGTCCCTAAATTGATATTTAGCCATATTGTCTAAAGGGTTCTCCGACACACGTGCTAGGCTAAGTAGCTGTGTATCTGTGTTAAGTCCTTTAATTACCACATGCTGGGTGTGAATGAGAATATTAACTAATTTTCTATACGGTTATATTTTCTGTGTGTCGTTGGCAGCGGTCGATTGAGATTTAGATCCTATGGTTTGGCCCAAATCAGTAACTATTTAACACAGTTTGAAAATACTTCGAATATATAAATATAATATAAATGTACATTTGTATAACTTGCGCAACACAGCAAACCAACGTAGATCGATCTAGATCATTGTACGTTGAAGGGGTATGTAATCAGAATCTGTGCAGTTTGATTATAATTATTGTCCCTAAGATCAGATTTTACCGGATATCACATCGGCAAAACTAAATACCATTGAATGGTTTGTCTTAAATCAGATTAAAAAATTACCGTACTTGTCATAATCAGTCAGTGAAATTACACGTGTCCGATTTACTGACTATATTGACGATTAAGAACAAAATTAAATATACTTTATTTGTAAAAGACGTATATAAATCATACCCACAGTCAGGATTTAAAATCTCCTATTTACTAAATATTGACCAACGACACATGCATTGTTTAAAAAAATCTTCGGAGAGTGTAATACTCTGGACAAACTGAAAAAACGCTGTTGTGTAACCCACGTGCCACACTCCATTAAAAATCCCTGATGAGTCATTATTCAATCAGTGAAACTGCTATAGTGCCCGATTCACTATTTACTTTAACATGCTACATGCGTATAGGCAATTAACCCTTTGTTCTAAGAATATTCATATCAGAATAGGGACATCACCTTGGCAAGGTTAAGAAAGATTGAGCATATTTGTAAAAATGTTCTTCATAGATGTATACTGTCAAAAATATATACATGTATGAACGACAGAATTTATGACCGGTCTCCTCCTGGGGTCGTCTAATCTGGGTCTAGTATGTTTGCAAGGTTAAGAAAGATTGAGCATATTTGTAAAACTATGTACATGTATTTCATATACGTATACATGTCAAAATTATTTACGAACAACATAATTTATGGTCGATCTCCTACATGGGTCGTCTAATCTGGGTCTAGTGTGTTTGCAAGATTAAGCAGAAGGTAAATGCCAGCAAATAAAAAGAGCTACTCAGGAGCTAGCTCCGCACGTTTTACACCATGTAAAGAGTATATATCGTGCCATATTATATACATTATATAAAGAGGTTCTAACATTTGATAGCAAGTGCATCTTGTATTACTACATGTATTTTTAAGCTCTACTTGTTCAAGAAAAACTACATCCTCTGCATAATATGATAGCAGGATTTCGCTGATATTCTGATCACGTCTGTTCAGAGAGAAT